>QYAP01000486.1:0-39437 GCA_003988905.1 Hymenotorrendiella dingleyae
TAAATAATCTTTTAATCTTTAAATTAAATAAATTAATAATTAAAAGAATTAAAAAAGAATTTATATAATAATATAAAATAAAAGATTTAAGATTTATATCCTTTTTTCTAAAAATTAAAATTAAAAAGAAAAATAATAAAATCTATTTAAACTAATTAATTTATATTAAAACTTTATTAAAGAATTTTAAAATATAAGATTATATTCTAAATAAAACCTTAATATTAAAGAAATATTAATTTCTTAAAATGAAAAATAATTATAAGATTATTCCTTAATTTAAAATTATATATTAATTAATAATAGAATCTCTAATATATATAATATTAAAAATACGACCTAATATTATATTTATAATAATAAATATAAACCGATTCTCTTTAAATCTTATTAAAGAATATTAATAAATAATTAAAAGAATTATAAAATACTTTTAAAAAACCTTATATATAAACATCGAATATAAAAATATAAAAAAAGAATATTTATTTAAATATATTAATATAGATTAAATAAATAATAAAAGTAATAAGAAATTAATAAATAACTTTTTATTTATATTTAAAAAAAGTTCGATTAATTAATTATATAAGAAATAAACTATAATTATACTTGTATCTTATAAAATAAAATATATTATATTTTATAATATTATAAAAGAAATAATATAATTAAAGAATCTATTATAAAGATTTAATATTAAAATAATAATAAAAACGATTATAATATTAATTAATAATATAAAAACTATTATATTAATTAAGAACCCTTAATTTTATATTCGAATTAAGGATTTATTTATATTAAATATCAAAAATATTATAATAATTACTTTTATTTTATATTATAATAATTAATTTTAATTAATATTTAATAAATTTATTATAAGGTTATTCTTAATTTTATAAGATTAATTCTCCTTTATTATATTTAAAAGCTTAATAATATAATCGATAAATATATTCATATATATTATTAAAACTCTTAAATTCATTAAGAAATATAATAACGAATATTATTATTATTTTTCTTAAATAAATATATTAGCTTAATTATATAGCTTATATATATATATAGTTTTCCTTTTTAAAGCTTATAATTAACCTTATATAATATTAAAAATTAAAGTATAAAATTAAAATATTAATATATTAACCGTTTTAAGAAACGGAAATAATTATATATATAACAAATATTATTATACGTTAAATTAAATAAATTTAAAATATTAAATATTAAATATTATCGATTTAATGTATTTAAATAAATAAAAAATCTTTAATTCGAATAAAATATATTAATATTTAATATTATTATATATAAAATCAAATTAAAAAAAGGAAATTTAATATAACCTTCGTTTTTCTAAAGGAATAATTTATAAATATTTTTATAAAACTATTTAAACCTTCTTTATTTATAAACTTTATTAATAAAATCGGAATAATATTTATATGTAATTAAAGATTAAATTAAATTCAATAAAATAAAATAAAACGAAAACGTAATAATAATATCGAAAATTAATCCTTAAAAAGAGCCTACTATTAGCTAATAGCCGATATTTATATAATAAAACGAAAACGTAATAATAATATTAAAAATAAATCCTTAAAAAAAGGAATTAATTATTAACGATCCAGAAAACGGATTAATCTATTTCGATAATTATTAATTAAATCTCTTTTATTAATTTTAATCTTTTAACTTTAATTAAATATATTAATCGAATCGAATTAAATAATAAAAACAATACTAAAAGGATTTAAATATTAAAAGGATTTAAATATTAAAAGGATTTAAAGATTCAATAAATTTAATAGAAATTATAATATTCTTATTATAGAATATTAAGAAAAAATAGGAATAATAAAAGTATACTAAGATAAACCTAATTAAATGAGCCAAAGGAACCCTAATTAGATAAAACTAGCGCACCTTAATATAAGCACTTTCCAAAGCATAAAGTCTGGGCTTACCCCAGACCCAAAACAGACTAGTTGAGTCAAATAAAATACTAGTTTAACCCCCTAAACCTTATAATTTCATCACATCTGCATCTCAAGTTATGCTTTGGGAGGCCCCACAAGTTGGAGAATTGACTTTGAGGGAGAGCGTATCCAAAGTCGAGATGAGGTTGCTACAACCATGTGAACCTGGGCGTCGGGGATGTAGGATGGGACCAAGCCAAGAAAACCACTTCTCTAAAGACCACTGCGAGTAGAGAGATTTGGCACCGTTTCGCCGAACAATTGAATTATACCGAAGGACGACGTTGGAAAGTAATAAAAGGTACTCTTTTGTACCACCATTGCTGGTCAATTGCATGTGTACCCCGCAAGCAATCCAGCAGAATCCCACATCAACCCCTCAATTTCATCGGCATCAAAGACCCACGAGATCTGATCTGATTTTTGGGCGCATATTCGACGAACCTTTCCGCTGGGTATGCTCGATATCAATGGGCTGCCATAGCCGAAGAGTAAGCCGTTCAAGTGATGATTCGCTACTTTCTGAGGAGAACATTGTCGCTTCGGTTGCCATCGCTATTGCATATATTGATGCCACTGTATGTATCTCATTGTAGAAAGCGTGCCTTGCTTGCTCACCCTCTTCTGCATCTTTTGATATCACGCGCATCCTGCAAATCTCGAGTGCTTCTCGGCGGCAATCACCCCGCCATTCCGCGGCGAATGAGGGGTGGAATTGCTCGTCTTACACATCCGAAGGTGGTGTTGAGTAGTATTTGTGTATCCGCTGACCTCTGGCCCAGCTCGCCACTCCCCTGCCCGTCTTGTTAATCCCGCATGGTAGGAGCGAGGAGACGGCCTTCCGTTTGGCTGGTGTATGGAGATGATTTTCAGGGTCCTGCGCGTGAGCACTTTCCGTGGGGTTTGAGGTGGGTCAAGAGCTGATTTTGATGCTTCACCGGTCGAAGCCGTGTTGAAAAGGATGCGTTTGCGATGACACTGCGTTTTTAGCAGCGGGTGCAACGTGGGACTGCCTTTGCGAGCGAGCCTTATCCATCAGAAGCAGATTATCCAGTGCACGCCACATGGACACTTCCCAGCTGGACGTCGGAAGACGAGCCGGAGGCGCCATCGTGTAGTTATGGGTGGTGTTTTGATGGATGGGAGAGAAGCGGTGGACGGAATACTTGTAAGTAGTTACTTACATAAGCGGCATTGCGACGCTTCCTCCGGAGGCCACTGCCGTGGAGGCTGTCGTCGCTGCGCTCTGAACCCCTTGGATATGAATACAAGTGGTAAAGTTCAAAGCATATCTTCACTATTATCATTTGTTACATCTCTTCACCGTCAGTATGCACCATTTTGATATTCGTCGGTACCAAGGTATCCATTCACCATTCCATTGGCCCTCTTACCTGATCCCTGTCCTGCATTTGTCCCTCGGCTCTTTTTCACCCCTCGCGGCCGAGCTCCCAGACCCCTGAACTTCTAATCATCCCAACTTCCGGGGCGCCGGTAGATGAAAAGACGTTGCGATGTACCGTATTGGAGCGGTAGAGAAGAAGCAGGTACCCAAGTACACTCAAGTATATCAACGTATGTTCTGTTATTAGCTCTTCTACGTCTCACCGTCTGGAGCTTATTTCCGCGTCACAGGCCATAGCTCCCTGCACTGCATGCTTTTGCTCTCCCCCCGCGACGCCACCAACACCCCGCCTTAGTAAAGACCCTGTAATACATACTGACTTTCCGCTTTATTCACAACCTCGTCACATGTGATTGGATCCCAGCATCTAATCTACTGGCACTTCTTTGAGCAATCTCCCACCACTTTCTCTTTTCATACAACACCAACGAGGATATCCTCTTTTTATCCTCTCTCACCTCTTCCCATCGGCTCACAGCACTCCGTCAATCGGTTGGGCATAAAAGAGCACCCCGCGCGAGTCAGTTCTGAGGAATCGCATCCTACGGCCTACACGGTCTACACATTCTGAATACCTGTGTATTTTGGCTGGAACAGCGCTAGAACTACACGACATATCCGCAGTACCTCTCCTACTGACTCTCCTCAACGTCTGCCAGAAGTGCTCCGTACCGCATCAGTCCTCATCAGTCCACCGCACCCCCACGGTACCACCAGCACCACGTATCTGTACTGCTGTCTTCGAAACTCGATCCCACGACCTATTTGAAGTCACAGAAAGTACTCCGTACAACGAGTACAGACCATTTGGGAGTCTGGGCTAGGCCAGTCTTCGATACCGCCAAGTTACCTGGTACGATCCGGCCAACCAAGCAACCTCAAACATTCACACTGCGATCCATCAACTCCACATGCCACGTGCCGGTGTCAATATTCGCTCTTCCATCCACCTGATGCCCCTTCTCGGCCTTTGCGCTCCTTCAGCCCACCCCTCGTTTTTTGCACATTATTCGAATAATATCGCCAAATAGTCCAGGCCAGCTGTATCTCTGATCTCCCCGCAAGGCCAGCCTCCGATCGATACTATTTAAATACCTGGACGCGACTGCTTGCCACTTCACGAAAGGCGCATACAGCCTGAAGCCTTTCACAAGCAAAGCCCAGCAAGATTAATTCGCTACCAGACGGACCTGATTTTGGACGTTTGGACGAATCCGATTGATCGATATTGACTCGCTGGTCTGCGTTGGCCCTTTCTTCTAGCTCAGGAACGGCTCCCGCAACCAGCACATCGTCGATCCACATCAACTCGCGCCCCCTGCCGCTGCCACTTTACACTGCACCTACCACCCAATTTTTTCCGACATCTGACCGATAAATCTCGAGATACGTTGGTCGAGAATATGCGCCCCTGGCGACGAGGTTTAGGGCTTCAACGGCCTTGGCCGAAGCTTTGCTTCCAATCCCTTTAGCATTCAAATCCAACCGCTTCGGCACACAAAACTGTTGATCAACAATCATACTTTACGCCATGTCTCCCTCCTTGGTTGTGGGCGGAAGCACGAGCGTGGGGACCGAAACTCAACCCTATATCCACGATTCTGCCGACTCATTCTCCTATCCTCTCCCACCGCGTCCAAACCCCTCAGCAGACGCGGGACTAGCAGCAGTAGATGCTCGCGACGACGACCCCAATGCCACTCCTCCTTCTCCAAATAGCCTCGACGTTTTTACCATCGGTCCCATTACAGCACTTAAATTACTTTGTGCCGGTATCGAAGCACTCGTTCGAATCACTGGAGATGTTCCTCCTACCCCACCTCCAAGTTTTTCGACTCCACCAAATATGCGAGGGATGCAAGCAGAGAAGGAGAACATCATAAGGAGTAATTCGTACAAGAATTTGGCAGAATTACAAAAACGTCCCAGGACGCCTTCCGATTCTAGTGGTGGCTCGGATATCGACGGGGTGACTTTTAAAAAGAGGACGCCGATGATAAGCCCAGCTCTTACTCCTACCGAGCCGCATATTATCATTGGCGATAATGCAGAACCCTTGAATGTTCAGCATAGCGCCATCACACGAAAGTTCTATTCAAAACAACCGCCGCCAATTTCACTGGAAGACTACCTGATGCGGATACACAAATTCTGTCCAATGTCCACTGCAGTTTACTTGGCTACGAGCTATTATATTCACAAACTAGCTGTGGATGAAAGGGCAATTCCCGTCACACGTCGAAATTGCCATCGGCTCCTTCTGGCTGGACTACGAGTTGCGATGAAAGCCTTGGAAGACTTGAGCTACCCACACTCTCGATTTGCAAAAGTCGGAGGAGTCAGTGAGGGCGAATTAGCGAGGCTCGAAATCAGTTTTTGCTTCCTGACAAATTTTGAATTCAAGACGAGCAAAGAGAAATTATTGGATCATGCCATCAACCTTAGAGAAGTGTCATCTTTACAAGGGTCCATGAACTTCATACCGAGGATGCCATTGAAGAATAACAAACGAAGATTGAACGGGTGACATTGGGAGGTCCTAGTACAGAATGCTGCATAGATTGCGGGCAAATAATGTCTAGAAGAAGCAAACGCTCACGCGTTTACACCGGATTCGATGCTTATATGGAGACAGGCGGTTTCGACTCAAATACATTTAGCGGGGGAAAGATTCGAAGATACCAACATTTCACTTCTTTGGAGAACATGGATCAAATCGCCAGTTTTCGCAGCTTGGATCTAGATTGAAATCAGATGGATTGCAGAGTAGCTTTTTACCTGCTATTGCTTGGCTAGCGCGGTCGTTGGGGCGTTGGAAATGAATGGTCCTTTTGAGGGATCTCTGGCATCTAGCATATGATACTGTTATGCATTTGGGTCTTTTTCGATGACTGACAGATCAGAATGGCAGCACGGATATATCATAGTCTGCATTATGGTATAATAATACTATGAGAATTACTTTCTAGGCACGTCGAAATACGTAGCTGTAATAAGCTTGATTAAATTGAGAAGATATCCAATTGACCAAATACCCCGTCCTGACCTCAAATCACCCTAAGTGTCACGTGTAACTTTTGTCAATGCTTCCAAGTTACAGGGATCATTTAGATGTACTTGGGACGACAGCTCATTAATGTGAATCTAATTTGAGGACGCCATCCCATAAATGCTAGTGCGTTTTCAAAGGAGGGGCTTCCGAGCTACCACTTTGACCCCGCTATTCAATGCTCAGATAAGCAGAACATCCCACCTTCCACAAACGTCAAGTCGCTTCGAGACAACAGCAACCTCGAGTGTAGCTCTACGGACCGGAGCAAGCAATACAACGAGATTCAAGCTACAAGCTTTGCCTACTACACGACCGGATTTGAGATTTTCGAGATCTGGAAGATTTTATGCAAGATCATACGTAAATATGGCGGACGTAGAAACTATTCTCGCGGGCAAATACCCCGCAAAGGCGCATGCGAAGAAGGTAGTTGAGTATATTCGCAGTAAGGGCAAAAGGGGATGGTGGGTGGGGGGCGGCGGATGGGTCGCGAACGAAGTGAGATTTTCGGGTGGTGGTCGGGGACGTGGTGGTTTGGAAGGGGGGAGGGGGGTGGAGGGTAAGAAAGAAAGGGAGGGATGGGATATTTATAAGTTAGAGGAAATATATATTATTGAATATTATAATATTAAAATATCATTTATAAATAAGCGAGAATTTCGTAAGGCGAGGGGATCTTTTATTAAAATTTGAAAAAAGAAGTTTTATAAAAATAAAAGATTATTAATTAATAATATAAAATTATTAATTAATAATATAAAAATATTAATTAATAATATAAAATTATTATTTAATAATCTTATATTATTAATAAATAATAAAACTTCTTTTTATATTCTTAAAATTCTTAGAATTTAAGGAAATTTTATATTATTTATATAAATTATATTCTTTTTAAAAGTTTTATATTATTATTTTTATTATTATAAAGAATATTTATAAAGAATTTTAATAATAAAATTATTTATATTATTATTTTATTTCAAAGATTTTTTCTTTTTCTTTTTATTTTATAATATTATAATATTATAATATTATTAAGAATTAAGAATTAAAATTATTATAAGAATATAAATAAGAATATATATAAGAATATATTCTTTTTCTTTTTATTTTTTATTTTTATATAAATATATTTTTTTTCTTTATTTTTTTTCTTCTTTTAAATAAATATTCTTTCTTTTTCTTTTAATTCTTTTCTTCTTTCTTTTTTTATATAAATAAAAATACTTTTATTTTATTATTCTTTTTCTTTTTCTTTTAAATATTATAAATTAATATTTAATATATAATATAAAATATTATATAAGATCTTTAATTATTATTTAATAATATAATTTTATTAAAAATAAAAAGGTTTATATAATTAATAATAAGCTTTTTTAATAATATATTTTTTTTCTTATTATTAAAATAAAATATTTTATATATTAAAAATAAATAAATAAATAATAATGTTGGAAGTAGGCGGTGATGATCCTCCTGATCGAACGTAGCGGAGTGATTAAAGTGGGGCTTATTGAGTTGTATTGATCGGGATGAAGAGAGAAAGGGCTAGTCCTTCTCTCTCTTCCTACTTATACGTATCAAGCGTCACTAGCGGCACGCTAATGCCTTCCACACGTGACCCACATTCCAACAAATAATATTATATAATAATTTATTATTAAATAATAAAATTAATTAATAATAAAAGATATTATTATTTAAAGTTATTTATATTCTTATAAAGAAAAAAAAGTTTATTTATTTAAATATATAATCCTTTTTTTTCTTTTTTTTTTAATATAATCTTATTATATATAAAATATATAAATCTTTTATAATCTTTATATATTAATAGCTTTTATTCTTTTATATTAATTCTTATTTCGATTTTAAATTTCTTATCTTTTTTCTTTTATTTTTTTTCTTCTTTTAATTATTTATAATATTTTTATATTTTTATTATTAAATAAAGTATTATATTAATTAATTTATAATTTTTAAGATTATCTTTTTATTAAATAATTTAAAATTCTTATAAAATTTAATATTATAAAAAGAGTAAAAATTATATTTAAGCTTAGATTTATTCGATTTATATTTTTTTCTTCTTAAAAATCTGCTTATTCTATTACCTTTTTCTTAATACTTTAATTTTAAAGATTATTTAAACTTAAAATAATAGATAATATCAACCTTAATAAATAAAGAGATAATCTTAAAAGCCGTAAATTAATTAATACGGTAAATAAGAAACTAGTTTCATAAGCGGTCTAATTGGCATTGAATTGAGAAGGGACTAATAGAGGGATCGAGAATAGTGTGAATTGGAAAAGAAAGCTATTATAAGCGAGCGTTCTGCAGTCCCCTATTTGAGGCTTAGATAAGCACACCCCACCTTCTATCACCTCGGACAACACCACCCCTCGTGTACGTACCTCGAAGCAATGCGATTCAAGCTACCAGGCTTCCCTACACACCGACTGTACCCAAGATTTCCTCGCTTTACTCGATCGTACGCAAATATGACGTCTGTAGAAACTATCCTCGCGGGCAAATACCCCGCAAAGGCGCATGCGAAGAAGGTAGTTGAGTACATTCGCAGTAAGGGCAAAAGCATCAACGGAGTCCTCTACCTTGAAGGACAAAAGCAAAAACTAAACGAAGACAACGATGGAGAAGCGCCCTTCCGGTTTGTCCATTCCCATCTCTATTTCCTCCCTTGCTAACCCCTTTTGCCCATAGACAACGGCGATACTTCTACTACCTAACCGGCTGCGCCCTCCCCGACTGCTACTACACCTACGACATCGCCGCCGACAAATCAACCCTATACATCCCCCCAATCGACCCCGAATCCGTCATCTGGTCGGGCCTCCCCCTCTCCAAAGACGAAGCCCTCTCCCTCTACGACATCGACACCGTCTCCACCAGCGACGAAGTCCCCGCCTTCCTCGCACGCTCCCAAAACACCACATCCTCCATCTACGCAATCGCAAACCAAATCTCCGATCACATCACCTTCCTCGAATTCGACACCAAAGATGTCACACTACTGAAAGAAGCCATCGAGGAATGCCGCGTCGTCAAAGATGAATACGAAGTTGCGCTGATCAAGAAGGCGAATGCGATTAGTACGTTGGCGCATACGGAGGTTCTGAAGAGGGTGAAGGTGGCGAAGAATGAGAGGGAGTTGGAGGCCGTGTTTTTGGAGAGGTGTGTGGCGAATGGCTGTAAGGAGCAGGCGTATCATTCTATTGTGGCTAGTGGCACGGCGGCGGCGACGTTGCATTATGTGGATAATGCGAAGCCGCTTGGTGGGAAGTTGAATTTGTTGCTGGATGCTGGGGGGGAGTATCAGTGTTATGCTGCGGATATTGTGAGTTTTTGGGTTGGGATTTTATAACTCCATCTTGCCTCACCCCCCTCACTCCCTTCCCTCACCTCAAACTCACTTCAACCCCTCTCACCTTACATGAAAATACTAACCCCCAACACAGACCCGCACCTTCCCCATCAGCGGCGCCTTCTCCCCCGAATCCCGCTCCATCTACGACATCGTGCTCCAAATGCAACACGTCTGCACCAACATGCTCCGCGCGGGCGCCAACTGGGATAAAATCCACATGACCGCGCACGAAATCGCCATCGAAGGCCTCTTAAAACTGGGCATCTTCGTCGGCGATAAAGAAGAAATATTTAAGAGTAGAACGAGCGTGGCATTTTTCCCGCATGGGCTGGGCCATTATTTGGGTATGGATACGCATGATACGGGTGGTCATGCGGATTATGCGGATAAGGATAGCATGTTTAGGTATTTGAGGGTGAGGGGGGATGTACCGGCGGGGAGTGTGATTACGGTGGAACCGGGAGTATGTGTTTCCTCTTCACTTCCTTCCCTCATCAAATTTCAGCCCACGAATTTTCCAAATGTTGACTTGAAGATATAGATATACTTCTGCCGCTTCATCATCGAACCGGCCCTCGCTGACCCCGCCCAATCCAAATATATCAATCAAGATGTCCTGGAAAAGTATTGGGAGGTAGGCGGTGTGAGGATTGAGGATAATATTCTGGTTACGGAGACGGGGTTTGAGAATTTGACGACGGCGGTTAAGGATGTGGATGAGATTTTGAGGATTATTAATGGTTCTTGAAGGGGAAGAGAAAGGGGGTGGGTGGTAGATTTTAAGAATATTAATACAGTTCGTTTCCAGTGAGTGGAGGAAGAAGTGAAATGTTTTCCAACTGCTGCGTTTGCCGCCATGTGTGGTGTTGTGGAGTAGAGGTAGGGAGGGGAGATGGTGGGTGGTGTGTGTGTTGGTGTTGTATTTGGGGATTATCGTAGGATGTGGTGTGGTGAGGGGGTTGGGTCTTTGATTTTTACTTCTAAGAAAGAGGGGAAAGGGAGAGGCGGTTGTTACCGAAACCCATCTTACCGTCACTTCAATATCCCCCTTTCCCCTCTCTTCCATATATACAATGTTTGCAAACCGTGTAATATTCTTCACAATCAATATTAGAACAGGATTACAGTTTACGTTGCTAGGTTTGGGTATCTGCACTGAGGGGACAGCGGGGAATTAAAAGGATTGAAGAACACCATGGGGATTTGGTTACGGGGATTAGAGGGGATGGGATGGGGGTGGTGTCCAGAGAAGAAGAAAAGACCATGAATTCGGGTTGTACAGTATGTACTAGACGCTTAAACAAAAGTAGTCTTGTAGCACCTCTCGAATGTCTGGGAGGCAGGGTAGAGCTCATTTATAAAACTCACCTAATCGCTTGAATAGAAAGAGATAGTTTCGTTTGCAGATATTATATTGGACAGTAGGTGTGGTGTTGTGGGGTTAGCGTGGGGGAGATGAGATGTTAGTTGGTATGGCTGTTGTTTTGGGGGATTGTGGGACGTAATKGGGGGGGGGAGGGTCTTTACTTTTTTGTTTTTGAGAAAGTGGGAGAAAAGGGAGGTAGGTAGGTGGTTGTTGCCGAAACCCACCTTACCCTCTTCTCCTCGTTCTTTCTTTCTATCTTTGACATGCATACATCTTCCTTTTTACAAGTGATGTGAAAGGTTTGTTGTGGGGTATTGGGAGGGGAATTTAGGTTTTTGGGTTGTTTGATGCGTTGTTTACCGCGAGAAGAATACGATGAGGTGTTTGAAGAAGATCATGCGGGTTTGGTTGCGGTGGTAGTGGGGAGGGGGATGGATGGTTATATGTATGAGGGGGGAGAGGAAAAGGGGGGGGGGGAGATGGCGATGGGATGGGATGGGAAGGTATAAGTAACTTTTTTTTATTTTCTTATTATTATTTTCATATGTCTTCTTCTCCCCCTCTCCCTGTACTAAAAGTTAGAAATTGTTATGTAGTGGTGTTAGTAGGCTCTCTTTTCTTGCCTTGGTATTTCGGGGTATGATGTGGGTTTAAGAAGGAGCGGGGGGGGGGAAGTGATGGTTTAAGATGGGTGTTTTGCTGTTATGCTTAAGTCTAGGTTGGGGGTTTTAACTTTTGAGAGGGGGGGTTTATGGGGAGGGGTTGGGGGTGGCTTTAGGTTAGGGAGAAAGTGAAGTGAGAAGATCATTATATATTTTATTTAAATTGAGATATATACCTTAATTATCTTTTTCAATTTTCATCTATAAAGGCCAAGGGAAACGGAAGGGGAAATAATTATCACCGAATATTCATTTACCACCGAAGACTCGAAATTCCAGTTATATCTTACTTATATATTTTCCGCTATTAACATTAGTCTCTAACTTTATAAAACGGTATTTCTAAATTATGGACTTACCGTTTGAGAATTATTTCCAAGGTAAATGCTACGAGTCTGTCCGTACGCTATTCGTAATATCGAGCCTTGTTGTGTGGGTGGGGATTGTAAGAGGGAGTTTGGGTTGGTTTTATGTGGGAAGGGAAGGGGAGGTGGAGAGATGGAACTTGAAATGGGAGAAGAGGGTAGGGTTAGTGAATAGTATTTGTAAGGTGCGGAACTGTATTGTTGTAGTATAGTATAGCAGATATTAGGAGGTACGAAGCTTTTGAGGGGAAGAAGGGAGGGCAGTGGGGAGAGAAAGCATAGCCGCTGAAACGATCACAATGGTTGATACATTTTGCTCGCCCGAAAGTGGCAAAAGCACTTACAACAGTTATGAGGAGGCTTGAAATCACAGTGTTCATGAGAATAAAGTACCGTGACGTTTCACTCTTTGGAACTACTTTTTTTCAGTTATGAATCGTACATGAGAATACATAGCTCTTAAATTTTGGAAAGAAATGAAAAGGCTATATAGCATCATCCGGCTTCCTTTCCTGAACCTCATCTTTCGCAGGTTCTAAAGGCTTCTTAGCCGATATGGCAACATATCTTGCGTACCCTCGACTGCGATACCCCTCAACTCCAGCGACGGTATTAATAAAATACGCTTCAAGTCCAAAGAGCTTGACGATCAGATATGGCAGGTATGCCAAGACAAAAAATAATCGCAGCATAGGCGTGACGTTGAGCGTGAGATCTTCTACTGTAATATCGACAAATCCCGCCTTCACCAACATTCGTTCCAAGACCCCCTCGTCAAACATGTCGTGAGCGGGCATGGCGGCATAGTTGTTGATTTCTTTCCAGGAGTCCTTGAGGCCATTTGGCGCAGAAGAGAGATTCGAGTGATCGTACTCATAGAATGCCATTGAGCCACCGGGCTTTAACACCTTGTAGAACTGTCCCAATACCGCTTCCGGATCTGTTGCATGGACAAATGTTTCCACTGTATATGCACCGTCGAAGCTTTCCCTTTCGAGTCCTTCCAGGTGGTGGTAATCCATTTTCTGTACCTCCACCGCATGTGTCCATCCCCGGCTCTTTATATTGCGCTGGGCCTTGACGATATGGTGGTCCACGACGTCGATACCTTGCACACGTAGCCCTCTCTGTGCCATTCGTATGGCCACATTTCCTACGCCGCAGCCGGCATCCAGAACTCTTCCTCCTCTCTTCACGTCGAGTTTGGTGAAGAGATGGTCCTCCATTGCCCGCAACGCGCCGCTTATGGGGAAGGGCCAGTATGTATCTTCATGGTAGTATCCAAAGTGCCGTGTTCCTCCTAATACAAGTCGGTATCCAATTCGCGATTCGAGGGAGGTGTAGTATTTCTGGAGTGACGAGTTTGCGTTTATCACCGGCGGGTGGGCTGAGGAAGCCATGTTGTTTTTGGCTCTATTGAAGCGCTTGAGAATTTGGCTGGTATACTCGGCTGGTTAAGATGGCGACGAAAATATATTTCGACTTGTCTTCTTGTCTTGGTTGACGTGGAGGGAGGGGCAATCGAGCTAAGATGGCTGAATAGGAGACGGTGATGTTGATTCCTTTGTACGGAGGCCAGGGTTCGCCATCTGCACCACGGCAGGGATTTAAGCGCCGAGCTTCTCAATCCATACCTGGTGCCCCGTCCCAACACCAACATCTCATTCTCATAATGGACGACCATCATGATATGCCTGTCTCGAGCCTGTGTTGTGGAGATTTAAGGTTGAAGCTTAGGATGAAGCTTGAAGCTCCTGGCGGCCCGAGCCGGCCACCAGACTACTGTAGTGGAGCTTCCCCCCTTTCATCCCCCGCTTCCTTGGCTAATCCTCATACTATCTATAAAGTTGCCACTTGCAAGCAGTTTATTACCAAAACTTTAGCCGCCCTCTTTCTGAATCTACTCAAAACTTCACTTGAATGAGCATAGGGCAAGTACGGCACGAAGAAAGCGAAAACTTGGTGGCAGACTCAATTCAGAAAATGGCTGGCCTGAAACTCTGTGCCCTACACAAGCGTCAATATGCATGTTATACTCAGCTGGCGGCTACTTTTCACTTCCACCAATCCTCTATATGTTGGTGTTTCTAGTTTTCGCTTCCATGCAGGCCATCAACGGGCCTACATCTACATTAGTACCGTCGCTATTCATAGCTTGGAAGGAGTTGGTCAAGTATCTTGTACTTTAACGATGCTCATGACCCAAGTGGGCACACAGTGTCACAATTTTCTCTTCGCCATGTCAAATTCTTTCGTTTCGTTATGAGACTTGATTTTTTGCTGGTCATTCTGACCCTTTCTTTCTTACCTATATCTTTTGCCGATTCAACATCTGCACCCAATGCTACTTTAACGCGTAATTCGACAGACCATGGCACTTCAGAACCAATCATGCGAGGCTGGACCTCGCAGCCAGATGGGAGAGGGACACTGGATATAATCTGGAGTTGTGGCGTCACCATGTTTCTTTGCTCCTGATCTGTTCTATTTCTCAATGTTCCTGGTCCTGACGACTCCCAACTTCGAATCTTCATCCGAAGATTATGGATAACAGCACTTGCGTTCTTGGGTCCAGAATTCATCTTTCAAATTGCTTTGGGGCAATTTCTTTCTGCTCGCCGTTCTGTCAAGGAGTTCCACGCCTCCGGCTTTACCAGTTGGACCATGACACATGCTTTCTTCGCGGATGGAGGCGGTATCATTTTACAGACAAGTGATTGGGTTTCATTCCCAATAGATGCCAAACAGCTTCATTACCTCGTTACCAAAGGATACGTCAAGTATCCTGGTATCCACAAGAAAAGCATTGCCGACAAAAACAAAGTCGACACTCTTCTCCGCCTTCTCACCCTCTTTCAAATTCTCTGGTTCATCATCAACATGACAGGCCGACAAGCAGAAGGCCTCGCCATCACACTAGGAGAACTAACAACAGCGGCTTTCATCGTGGTCAGTACGGGCACAATGTTTTTCTGGTACCACAAACCCGCCGAAATCTCCGTCCCCGAAACCCTCGAAACAAGCACACCACTAGCCAAGATTCTCCTCGAAGCAGGCGACGCCGCCAATGCACCATACAATCAAACACCCCTAGACTTCATCAGCCGTGTAGACTGGCCATGGTCCCGCTACTGGTCCAACTGGATCAACATCCTCCGCAATCTGGGCATCAATTTTGGACCCCAGACCAGACCCGTCAATCGCTTCGAGAACACCAATGCTCTCGTTCTACCCGGACATTCGAACTGGATATTCCTGGCCGTATCATTTGTCTACGCGACAATATTCATCTGTGGTTGGAACTATGTTTTCCCGACTCCAATAGAGCGCTTGCTGTGGCGCGTTGCCAGCGTTACGATCTTAGGAACCGTCATATCTTTTTGGGCCGTGACGGAATTCGGTTTCGTCTGGTACCCTTATTTTCAGCGAAGGTACGGCTGGAAAAAGTCGTCCATCGAGCCTACTCTCACACAAGATTTCACCCCTCCATCGACTTCATCGTCTCAGAAAACTGAATCTCCACCACCCACTTCCAAACCTACATCGCCTAACCAAACCGCAGACATCGAAGCCCTCTCATCCTCTCCCAGTCCCTCGAAAAAGGGTGGAAGACTAGCATACATCGCAGCCTGCATACGAAACAACTCAATCTCCCAAGACCTCGGTCTAGCAGTACCGCTCAAAGCAATTCTGCCCATCTACGTAGTTGCAGTGTTTTATTGTTTTGCGAGGACGTATTTGCTAGTGGCGGATGTTTTGCAATTGAGGTCGTTGCCGGCTAGTGCGTTTGCCACGGTTAATTGGATGGATTTGGTGCCGCATTTTTAGGCGAGGGAAAAGGGGGAGGGACACCAGAACTTTGTATTTCCACTATATACTGAGTTGGTAGTTTGAATTGCCATGCTTAATAGCGACCTGAAATCTGCGAAACGGCTTATTCTCGTTTGACATGCGTAGCAATTCCTTCCTTCTTTGCTCCTCTTTCATCCACCTTAAGTCTTCCACAAAAACTTCATATTTGGGGAACTTGTCTCTGGTACTTGGCTAGAGTCTCTTTCAAATCGGGCCTCGGGTCATGACACCTCTGCATATGCTAGGACACCAAGCTAGGGTCGATGAGACAAAATAGCAGTACAGCGATACTAGTATTCACCTATGTATGGATTCCTAATTCGATTCTAAGGATGTTTGTTGCATGTCGCTCATAGCCTGAAATTACAGGGCATTACAGGGAGTTACAGGGAGGTGGAGGCCTGAAGCCTAGATGTAGTAGTATGCCATCAACGCCACTTTCATTGCCACAAAATCTTAAGAAATTCGCCACCTTCAAAATGCCACATTATACCAGCATTTTGAGACTTGGGCTTTACTCTATCCATGCACCTTAGATTGCTATCTTATTCGTCGTCGCCACTCCTCAACACCAATTTCTTCTTGCAAGTCTTTGATTATCGGGAACTTATCTCTAGTGTCGGGATAGGACCGCGCTCGAATCGGCTCCCAATTTGTAAATATAGTCCAGATGCTGCCAATCTTCGAGACGTTGAAAGCAATAAGCAGTAGAGGTATTGCCATCAAAGCGGTGACCCCAACTAGTTCAAAATCAGCACGTCAAGGAAGCACAAGAAAAGATTCTATCGTCTTTGAGTGGAGTGGCCAGGTTTCAGGAACTCTTACCGACAAAGCCAAAGACATAGTTCAGGGTCATTCCAACGGTATCAGATCCTGTTGGTGACGTCGCTGGAATGGTAACTCGTGGGTATTCAACTATATTTAATTGGAATACCGTTGTCATGAAGGTCAATGGAAGCTAAACCAGTGTTAGACTTCGTTTCGAGTCGTCTCGGGGGTTGGGGAAATGCTGTACGAATATGATGGTTACGACTGTGAACACCATGATCGTCTTTCCCTGCTCGCCGGTAGAAAGGGCTTGTCTGCGCGACATTCGAGCCTCCAGTGCGTTTGCCTGCTGCTGTTTAAGATTGAGAAGATCCTTGAGCTGCAACATTCGTCAGTCAATGACAACTCGAATATAGAATTTCTCTTGCACTGTACCGTTTTGTAAGTTTGTTCGCCTTGGATCAGCATGCGGTCAATATCTTGTTTGTTTCTTTCGATACTGCTGAGCGATTCTCTGATGGAAGCATCTAGAGTGGCTTTTGAGCTACGAGTAGTGTATTCAAAAGTGGTTTGGCTTTTGCGTAGAACTAATAGCTGTTCATTAAACAGGGCTTTAAGCATACCCAACTCATCTCGGATGTCCTGCACCTCTCTCAGCAGATGTGCCTCGCGAGTTACACTGAAGATCCTTTCAAATTCGTTCACAGATTCTTCTGGCTGCATTCTGAAGTTTTCAAGAGACGTGACGAATTCCGTCAGCAGGTTCATAGCTTCGTCAACCTAAACAGGTCATTAAGAGAGCTTCGGAATCATAGGTGGTATTGATGTGAGGAGGGCTTACTGATTTGTTCATGGCAACACTGAACACTCTCATGAAGTCTAGACTGGGATGTCCCGGGCCAGGGCTTAAGATATTGGTACAATATGACGTTATAAGCTCAACGAGATCTGCTGGACAGGTGATTGCACTCCGGTTGGGGTTTCGTAAATGGCGTAATATCGCATTCATTATATCGGATTTATCTTCGGGGTCAAGTCCGTCATCGCCCCATTCTAGGCTAGTTCTACGCGGAAAACTTGTGATCACACAGTCTGGAGAGCAAAATTAGCTACCATATATGGATGTGTTAATCAGATGAATGCGACCTTCAAATATCCAAATCCATAGCTGGTCTACCACCAGTAAGGGACTGTACGGATTTTGGGCTTGCTGCTCGGTAAGCCCATCGACACACTTTTGAAGTACCTTGCGATCATTTTTACTCATAATCTCGTTCATAAAAGATAGGTCTCGTAATTCTCTTGGCGTCAAGTCTGGCCGTTTTTCAAGTCCATGTATGTTTTCCATTATTTCGATTGCGTTACGAATGCCGAGAGTCCTTTCGAAATCTTCGTTTCTAGTGTAATTTCTGGATACAACTTGGTCGTGGTCGCGCCTAGCGGTATTTCTGTCCGTAACATAATTTCTGGATACAACTTGGTCATGGTTGCGCCTAGCGGTATTTTCGAGCCAAGAATAGTAGTACTGATCTAATGTCCGCCGGATGTGGAGAGGGGGGTCCTTTGTGACGTATGTGGAAAGAAGTTGCGTATCTTGCAATTGGAAGAGGTCTTCCAATTGGAGGGCGATCTCTTGCAATTTGAGGCTCACATTGTGGAAGACATCAACACCCAAGCCCGTTCTCTCGGTAAGAATAATATTCCTAGTTCCGAAATTACGATGCTCTGACGGAGAAGCCCTCAGACGATGTGTAAATCTGTTATTTTGAAGGGTGCTCCAGAAAGAGGAGTTTATGAAACGGTTCCATCGGGAACTTTTCAGAGCGTCGAAACGTGCACCCAACAAGGGATTTTCTCTCATCTCAACCCATAATTGCCCGAAATCTTTGGGGAGATTATAACCAAAGTGATCCACAGCAATGCGATTGCGTTCGCGTTTGACATGAGCTACATCTTGCTGCTTTTCAACGATGCTTTGTAGTGTCTTAGCTACTCGTTGCTGTGCCCAAGTCGATTGCCAGTGCACATATGGAGTCTTTTCCGTCAGAATCATTTATACAGCGCTAGGCAATTGGGGAATTTAGAAATTCGGCTTACCGTAAGGAAGATAGCACCACTCTCCATTGTTTCGCACTGCGGCCGTATCGAGCGCGCATGCGGCGCTACATTGAGCGAAAAGCTCTGGGAATCTGATCCCCACATCTCTCGGCCCATTGCAGGCGACCCTTGTCGCTGGCGAATCTGATTTATCAATTCCTGTAGAGCATTTGAGTTAATATATTGGTAGATGTCGAGTCGTACGAACCTCTGCCCATATCATCTGCAATTCTCGTAATTAGTGGAAGTTAGGTGAGGTAAACCAGAGAAGACTTAAAATGCACTCACGTTGTTTGCAGGTAAATGAAACCATCGGAGGGATGGCTTTGCCTTCGAGTCAGACGGAGTTTTGCCAATTGATTTGTGATCATTCCAGTCAAAAGCAGAGTCAAGATACTTTTCATCATAGAGGAGCTGGTCAATAGTCGGCCTTCTCAATTGATGTTTCTCGGATTCCCCAAGAAAAAAATCCACAATAGCAGCTTTAAAACCTAGGCCGGGGTTCATAAAAGGTGCTGAGAAGACCGGTCGTGCTAAAATTTCCTGGGTTCCACTAGCCAGCGCTGGGCCGGTAACAAGTTCACCAAGTTCTTGCGGGTCTCTCTCGCTCTCTGTTTCTGTTTCTCTAGCGGATATAAGCATCGCTAGCACTTCATCCGGTGCCCATACTGTGTTGCTTTTCAATGACTCCGGGACGGAACGTTCTTTGGATTCTTTCGCCTCTTGTAGTGGCGTTCGACCCCATGCGTCCTGCTCTTCGAGATAACCCGCCCCTTTTCCGGAGCGCTGATAATTTTTGAGAAGCATTTCCACAATTCTGGGCACACCCCGACCTGCTGCAACATGCAAGACGGTGCTTTTCATGAGGTCCTTGACAGTAATGTCTGCACCGACTTCTAACAGCTTAGCTACAACATCTTCTTGGCCTTGGAAGGCAGCTGTTTGTAGAAGATTCCCAAACTCGTGATCTAGCGACTTGTAATCAGCACCTCTATCAATTAGGTAAATAGCAATGTTCTGCTTGCCACCAGCAACAGCCGCTCGTAACGCATTTCCGTAAAGTCCACCTCTGGCATCAATGAAAGCCTCGCAATCTAGTAGGTATTTGACGACTGATTTTCTACCGAACCAGGAGGCCGCGTCCAATGGGCGGTTAAAGCCATGACCCATGGGCATATAGTCAACAGCAGCACCATGTTCAATAAAAAGTTTGACCCAACTTAGAGGCTCCTCAATTGCCGAAATAGAGAATCAGAGAGCTTTCCCCAGCAGCTCTCGAGTCCTTTCTTTGCTTTCATGGACATATCTTAATACTAGCTTGATCATGATTTCTGATTCAGAAAACAGAGCTCCAATGAGAGCGTTCTCAAACCTGCCTCCCTCCAACATGACTGTAGCCGGGTCTTTCTCCAATAGCATCTGAGATATTGCGATATAATTTTCAATCGAGGGTCGCGGTCCGTCATGAATGTGTTGTACTTGGGCTATGCTCATCATATGCGTTTCACCCGGGCCATGATTATCCTTTTCAAAGGCAGGTCCCTTAGTAGCAGCTTGAAGAGCAGTCCCGTAAATGCCGCCATTGAAAGTAACATTGGCCTTGCGCTGAATCAGCTGCTCCACAACACTTTTCAGACCAACGCAGGCGGCCCCTTGCAGCAAACTGCCATGAATCATGCATGCCATGTTTACGTTACTAAGCGTCGGCAGTAGTGCTCCAATTGTCTTTTCATGCCCTCGAACGAATGCGGCTTCGAAAGCGTTCCCGTACTTTCCACCCTCAACGTTGACGTCGGCACCTCGATCGACAAGCCGTGTCACGATAACATCGTCATTGATAAATGCCGCTGCCTGTAAAGCAGTGTGGTAGGGTCCACCAGTAGCGTTGACATTGATGGGTGGAAGCTTGAGGATATATTCAACCAGATCCCGCCTTCTAGAAGCGATAGCCGCATGCAAGGCCGTACCGAATTTACGATCAGCTGCATTTATGTCGAGACCAGCATCTACCAACGTATCGAATACTTTTAAACTCCCACGAAATGCGGCAACTTGCAATAGACCAGCTCCATCTTGGTCGAGAACCTGGAATCCAGGGTCCTTTGCAAAAAGCTCTTTGGCTGTTGGGCGTTCCAGGATTTTGCAACGCTCTTCTCTGAGCCAACAGAACCGGATATTGCTGCATTGATGAGATCTTTCTGTAGTGAAAGGAAAGGGTATGCCTCTTCATTTCTCGCTGGCGCTTGTGGAACAGCAGTTCGTTCTCGGGGTGCTAAGTGTGTTAGAGTATCACTTAAGGCTTGATTGAAGAAAATTACCTGTAGCCTCCGCCTGAACATCAGAATGTGAGATTGGCAATGGAGACAATCTTCGTTCTTCAGCCATTGCGCAATTGCTGTTGTGGATCGGAGCCTAAATTAACGATACTACGATAGCAAGGCTCCAAATTGCAAGGTGCATGTTAGTATGGATTTGAACCTCGGGATCTCATAGGCACGGGATGTTGTCTGGAGCCAGCGTGACTTACTCTCGATTCGCGTACTATCAGTTGATGATCGTTTTGTGCTATGAAATCTGGATTTTTTTCCTTCCTTAAAAACAAGATGTGCTTGTAAGTTCCTCCGAGGCAGGCTCTAAAGCTGGGCGGAAAATATTGGTAAGATGATTAGCTCGTAATAGGCCAGGCAGAGTGAGGGTGTGTTGATCTGCTATATGAATGGTTGCGAGCGCCGATGTGGGGCAGGGTGTAAAAAGCGATAGGCCATAAGCGGTCTATATGGGTGTTACACAGGAAGCGCATACCCTCTGAAAAACTAGCATTGTTAGGCTGACATTAGCCGGCATTCAGAGCTGCGTCTAGGAGTCTAGGTGCATGAGAACGAACAAATAGCGATGTCGAAGCATATCATACGACGAGAAAACAATTTAAGATGTGATCCAATAATTTCGAGTCTGTCAATCTCGAGATGCATTTGGCTCCATGTAGCTCCGATCAACTTGATTTGATCTCAGTCGCATACCCACGAATCCCCTTCTGTTCTTCATCCGTCAGCGTAATACCAAAATAATCCCTCAACGCAGCAATCCTCTCCTCCTCACTCTTGCAAGTCTTAACAACCGACGTCTTCCCACCCTCATTCAACTTCACCAGCCCATCCACCAACATAACCTTCCCATAAATCTCCTTTCCCATCCTCAAAAACTTCACAATCAGAACACTATGTCTCTGAAAACTGTCCGGGCTTCGGCTGATATAAAAATTGAAGATATGGAAATCCTGCGGGAAAAATTCCATCTCGGGGAAAGAGTAGTATGAATTCCATTCTTTTTCGGAGCTGTTGCGGTATTGATAGATCCAGAATTTCGTGGTCTTTTCGGTGTGCGATGGCATGTTTTCGTGGATTAAGCGGAGTTCTTGCGTCCCGATGTTTTGGGTGATTTGGCCGACAATGAGGGGTAGTGGTTTAATGGGACCGTCTCCGCCGAAGCCTGTATCAACCGCGTATTTGGAGCCATCTGGAAAGGTTACTATGTTGACTACATGTCTCCTGAGAAAAATTTTAGCTGGTTATGCTACTAGTTTGTAGAATGAAGTCCCAGGCTTACCATCCTACGAATTCGCCCGCCGGCACACCGCTCTCGCGCAACCTGATCCGAGCAGAAGCTAGGTATGCCACGAACCCCAAGCTTCGCAGGATATTATTGAAAAATATGGCATGCTCAAAGCAATATCCCCCCCTCCCATTGTTCGTAAACTTCTTGTAGAGCTGTTGCGGGTCAATAGAGACCTCGCCGGTGACCGAGTAGTGCAACAACAGGTTCTCGTAAGGGATTGTCGAAAGCGAATGAACATGGAGAGCCGTAAGGAAATCAATATTACGTTCGGGTTTTGCGCTTGTGTGGTATATCTGCGGGATGGAGATGAGTTCGAGGTACTTGTCGACTTGTTCGGTTGTGAATGCCATGATTTGCGAGGTTTGTTGACGGGAGTTCTGCGAGATTGTTATCTGCGATTTTGTTGTAAGGGGAGTAGTGAAAATGGGATGGAAAAATGAGCGTTTGCTGATTTTCGTGACTCACTAGAGCTGCACTTCCCATCTACCTACATGCGCGGTTGTGCTCGTTTTGCTAGAGGACCTCGAACTCTCGAGGAACCCCCCCTAACGAGGGATATTGCAACATGATGTTCGGACAGAGGACCTGAATCGCCATTCATCTGCACTTCGAGTCTGGTATAACTTCGTGGGAGACTGGCAACGATGGCCGGCATTCCTGTTGCATTGAGGCTCCGAGTTGTGCCAGTGGAGTGACGAAAGGCATGCGAGAATGTCGTGATCCTCCGCAATCTTATCAATCTTATCAATCTTATCTTATCACTCACAACTCTCTTACCCTGTTACGAATTTATCCCTGAATTTTGGCCTCGTCAACAAGCACCAACGACACTCCGTAACAAGAGACTCGCGAGGTCCTACCTGTTGGGTGCAAAGAGCAACATGTAAGTCCACAAAAGTATACACCTATATATACATTGTCTATATACTCATCACGCTAGCTTATTACAGAAATATGGCCATGTTTCAAATGCAAATGTTTTGAACATTAAAGAGCACTCGGAACGCCACGGCGTAGGAATACCCACCCACCCTTGTACGCAAATCTCGATATTCGGATAATGGCACAAACATAGACCATACAAAGTAGACTATCTTCAACCGACTGTCTCGTGGTGTTGAAGAGATGTCGAACGATCCCATCTCGGCCTCACCTGGTCTCGGATCCGAGACGCGTTCAACCTCGGACATCAACGACAACCATCAATTAGAAGCCGGCGAGCATCACCAAAACGCAAGACAACTTTCAGCATGGGACGCATTCGCGCTAATCGTCAGTCTTCAAATCGGCTCTGGAATTTTCGCATCTCCAGCTCAAGTTGACAGCAATGTCTCTTCGCCGGGTGTCTCGCTTCTCACGTGGCTGGGTGTGGGCTTGATGTGTTGGTCTGGCGCTGCATCATTTGCGGAACTGGGAGTTGCGATGCCGGAAGCTGGTGGGATGCAGGAATATCTGAGATATATGTATGGTGATTCTGTGGCATCGTTGATGGGTTTGAATTGGGCTATTGCTGTTTTTCCGTGAGTTTTGTTTTCTAAGCGCTTCTTTCCTCCGTGGTCTCCCGATTTTGTTATTTTTTGGACGATTATGACTTCTCAAAACATTGATCTTTCTCACGTTTCTCTTATTTCATTATCTCCAAGCTTTCCCACAACCTCGCTAACCACCTCATCTCAACTTCCAGCTCTAGCATGGCAATACAATGTATAGTCCTAATCGACTCACTCGTCTCAGTCATAGCACCAACACGACAAATTCCAAGCTGGCAGCTAAAACTTCTCGCCATATCAGTTCAAATAACAGTCGTTGCGATAAACTCTAGGGGTCTATCAACGTCAACTCTTCTGAACAAAATTTACACGAATCTGAAGCTCGGCGCCGTAGGAGCATTCTGGCTATCTGCATTATCTGTCGCCGTCAGTCACTTATTTGGCTTTGAATTTGGCTCCCATGTCACAGATTGGTATTCCAAGAATTGGTTTGCTACTAGGGCGACCGTGTCTGGTGATGCATCTGTGGATTGGAATGCCATTTCTTGGTGGGAGATCTTTGGGCATTATTCTGCGGCCGTTTATGCTGGTTTGTGGGCCTATGCTGGGTGGGATCAGGTAAGTTACTTTTGGAATTATTTAACCCTAGAGAGTATGGATTTTCATTTCTGATTGATTTCGTCAGGCCAATTTCGTCGCCAATGAGATTAAAAATCCAGCCCGGCTTTTACCTAGAGCCATACATAGTGCAATGGCCGTCGTAACTCTTTGTTTCGTTGGCTTGGATATGTCCTATTACATCCTACTCCCCTGGTCAGAATTAGGCACAAGCGATGCCGTCACTGTGGTACATTCAACCCCAACACCCTCTTATTGCACTTGAAAGCTAACAGCAAATCACAGGGAGCAGCAAGATCTCTATTCGGCCCCACTGGAGCCGCCGTGGTTGGAATATTCGTCGCCATCTCCTGCGCCGGATCTCTCAACAGTTGTGTATTCGTCGGTGGAAGATTTACTGTTGCGGGTGCCAAACACGGGTACCTTCCCAAGATTTTTGCGGTCTCGGGTTTGCCATCTCGCAACAATTTTTCCAAGGAGTACACGACATCGGAGAACGATCAAGTTGAGCCTGGAGAAGTTCAGTCGCTGTTATCTAATGGTGATGGAATTTCTGCACCTGGAAGTTCTAAAAATGATCTCATCTCAACGGGAGAAATAAAATTTAATGCCCCTATGTAAGTCTCCTCTATCGCAAACCCTACATATCTAACATATCATTAACACCGCACCCCCCCTTCTAGATTCGCAATGCTTTTCAACACCGCATGCTGCGCCCTATACATCACAATGGGTTCCTTCCGCACCCTCCTTACATTCGCCGGTAAGCATCCCCCCATCCCCCCTCCCCTATCCCCCATCCATCCCCTCCCCATACTCCCATCTAACACAAACCCAACCCAGGCATGGCAGCATACCTCTTCTACATCCTCACCATCATCGGTCTCATCCGCATCCGTCTCAGCACCGACCCCACAAAACTAGACCTCCCCTACAAAACACCCCTCATTCTCCCCATCGCATTCTGTGTCGTAGCCACTGCTGTACTCGTATACTCTATTAGTTTTGCTCCCGTGCAGGCGGCTGTACTTTTTGTTATATTGAGTGGGGGATGGGTGGGTATGAAGTGGATGAAGGTTGGGGGGAGGTGAGTTGCTGTTATGTTGTTGTGAAGGGGGCTGGGGGGAGGGGGGGTTTGTATAGATAGAATTTTAGAATCTGGGTGATGGGAAGGGTGCTCGCTCTAGATTATAGAACGAGCAATCCAATCATATGAGCTTGGTCTTATGTTTCAACTAGACCTTCTGTACAACCTTCCCCTTTCTTTCCCCCCCTTTTCGCTCCTCCCCTTTACCTCTCTCAATCCCCACATTATCAAACCACGAATTTCGGAGTCATCCTCTCTTGCTTCAGGGTCAACCTAATCGTGCACTGTAAGATACCGAGAATAGCAAGCGGACTTGGATGTTGGAACGCTGGGAATGTAGCAGGGTGGATGCTTGGAAGATTGCTCTGTGGTAGTTTAAGAGTGGCATATGTCATCTAGTTTGAGGGACTGGGAAAGAGGACTCCATGATGTAGACTATACGAGGCGACGAAGACTTCCATTTCCTTCAGGCTTCTACCTCCCTATAACTCCCTATAACACCCTGTAATTACAGGCTATGTGCGATATGCAACAAACCCCCTCATTCTCTACCCCTCTTACCGTATTCAGACACCGTATATTGGTGAATAACACTTCCCAAGTAATGCTTCAACATACACCCCCATCTCCCTTTCCTTCAGGCTTCTACCTCCCTGAAACTCCCTGAAACTCCCTATAATTACAGGCTATATACGACATGCAACAAACCCCCTCTCTTCCCTTACGCGGACTCTATATTCAAGTGAATACCGCCCAATACTTCCCACTTCCCAACCCCTTTCAATGTACACCCCTTCTCCCCTCCCTTCAGGCTTCTACCTCCCTGAAACTCCCTATAACACCCTATAATTACAAGCTATATGCGAAATGCAACAAAATCCCCCTCTCTCCCCCCTTTCTAACTTTACATCTAAGTGAATACCGCTTTCCACTCCTCAACCCTTCCCTCCTGCCTTCAGGCTGCAACCTCCCTATAACTCCAGGCTTTCAACAACCTGAAGAATAAAAGTGCGATATGCAACAAAACCTCCTCATTCTCCCCTTCTTACTCTACTCGGACTTCATATCCAGGTGAATATCGCCAGCATCGGTTGTGGGACTTGCTTTCAACGCATACACCTCCCTCCTCCCTTCAGGCTTCTACCTCCCTATAACACCCTGTAGCTCCCTATAATTATAGCTATGTGCGAAATGCAACAAAACCCCCTCTCTTCCCATACTCGGACTATATATCCAGGTGAATGTCATTGAACTGTAGTAGCGAGGAAAAGGGATGCCTCGTCTATCGAAAGATGGGTATTAGCAGACTGGGCCCCAGCAGGTTGGAGAATATCTCGTTTTTTGTCGTATGTCTTTTAGTGGCATACAAAGAATATGACGGGGAAAAGGGGAAATATTCCCGGGGGTAAGGGATAAAGGGCGAGGGATTAAGTGATTGGAGGGACTTTGTTCTTAGACATTAGGAGGACGAGATCGTTACTGTTGGCGGATGGATAGGTATAGGGAAGAAAACTTCAGAATATTACTACATAGGTATGTATTTATACAAGGCGACTTTTCAAAACCTACATATTACACAATCGACCAAACTTCCAAAGCCCATTTCCAAGGGGTTCTATTTCCCATTCCCATTCTCACTCAACAAAGGCGTATTCTCATCCCTCTCCTGAACACCCGTACCTTCAAGAACCTCCGTATCCCCCTTATTCCCCGGCTTAATCTTGATTCTCTGATTCCTCGTCTGTGCCGGGCTACTAGCGAGATTCGAAGGTCCAATCTTAGACTGCTCACCATCCCGTCCAGTGCTGATTCCATTGGTATTGGTTCGAGCCAGCTTGAAAATTGGAGCCTTCGTCTTGCGTTTTCGGGCCTTGTGGACGTCGACGAAGACATCTGATTCATCGACGATTTCTTCGCCAATAAGTTCTTCGATTACGTCTTCCAACGTGACGACGCCGAGTGCGCCGCCGGGTTCTCCGGGGGTGGATGAGACGACCATCATGTGGGATTTTCCTTCTTGGAAGAAATTGATGATGTCCAAGCAGGAGGTATCCGGGTCAGTCTCGGGGAGGGTGCCGAGGGCGAGATCGCGGACTTTTTTGGCGTCTTCAGGGTCGTATGTAATCAGCATTCTAACGAGAAGCATGCCGACGAAATTGTGAGGGTTGTCGGGCTTATGGATGGGGATGCGAGAATGACCCGAGGCGAGGATCTTGGCTACCATCGCTTCGTCCAACACAGTCTCACTCGACATGGTGAAAACGTGATCTAGGGGCGTCATGATGCTACCTACGGATTTTGCTTTAAGGTCCAAGACAGCGGTAATGATGGTTACTTCGTCTTCATTTAAACGTTCGGCAGGGCGATCACCAAGGGACATGTGCAAGGAGACGAGCGTTTTGAGACCGGATTTTTTGTAGATTGTGCCATGGTCGTGGCCCAGGAGGTAATCGAGGAGTTTGGCGGTCGGGTAGGCGATGGGGGACATGATGTACATGAGAACCAGGACGACGGGGGAGAGGTAGGAACCGATGGGGAGGCCGTAGCGGACGCATATCGATTGGGGGATTACTTCGCCGAATACGACTAGGGCGTGTTAGGTGTTGTGAAATCGAATTTTAGATATGATAGAGGGATGAGAAACTTACCGATCAAGGCGGTACTGGCGACAACAGCTGGCCATCCACCTCCAAGGGATCGATCGAGGACGATTGGAAGGGTCTCGTTGGTGATAACGTTGCTCAGTAAGAGTGTGACCAAGACCCAGTGCTTTCCTCGTTTTAGTAGTCTGAGTACATTTTCGGCGTAGACTTTCTCTTTTCCTTCGCCTGATGATTTGATGACTTCTAGGTAGATTTCATCCTGTCCCATTAACCTGTTTTCAATATGTTAGCAAGTAGTTCTTCGGAAGACGGGAATTTGGAACTGCGTCAATTGGTCTATGGGTCTCTTGTCCGGCCACTTCTTCTTCAGAAATGAGTCCAGATTGGCTTCAATATCCATGATTGAGATATTTCAGAACTCGTGACATGACTTCGGATGAAACATTGTTGAGAAATATTGTAGTCAACCAGGTTGAAATCTTTATTTCTGAAACGCTCGGGCACAACAAGACTTCGTAAACAAATTGATGCAGCCCTCGAATTTGAACATACGCAATAGTCAAACCAGCAAAAATACCCCCGAGAAGCACCAACGCTACCGCAATACCCAAATACAAATACAAACTTGCATCCTCAGGCGATTTCGGCTCTTCGGTTTCAGCACTGCTATACATTGGCGACAGAGGCAATGCCACGGCGCGTAGTAGGGGTAGGTTCATCAGGCCCATAATCAGAACCTTGGCAAATGCAGCAGGCACGGGAGAACGTGCCACTCCTGGTCCGGCCATGCTGCGAGGACAGTGTTGTTGATACTGCTGGGGAATCCGAAAAGAGAGGAGAAGAAGAAGAAAAGTTAAGGAAAGATGCCGATTGGTGAATGTAATATAGATTTGGAGGATGAACGCAGACGTTCGGATGAGGTTTTGTTCCTTCGCTTGCTGACTGCAAAGGGCCTTGGCAAAGTGGCTCGTGTGGAGACTATTGTTGATATGACGACATAAAGAGGCTTGTGCGGCTTGCTTATTTGCTTGAGGACTTTGATATGCAGGCCAGAGAAGTTGAAAAAGCAACCTCGGGCCAGAGAGGAAGATTGGAGCTTTGCAACTAATGAAGTTGGTGATAACTTTGTAGTTGTCGGATGCCAAGTTTAGAAAACAGGGCATTTCCGATGGAGTTCAGGATTGCCGAGGTTCTGCCAGCTTTGACCTTGGGACCACCTGCTTGCTCTTCTATCACCTGTAGAATACATCAAAATAGTATCTAGAACGCTTTTGTACCTCAGTCATTTCGGAGTCGCGAGTCATCTAGCATTATTAAACTCGGGGGTAACTTTCATACCTTTTATTATTGGCGAGAAATGATATCTTCAGTACATTTCAAAGCTAAGGTTGCTTTTCACAGCTATGGTTTGAGTAACCCCGAGTTGTCGAAAATGGATATTTTGCTGTCATAGAATAACCTGGACATTTTTTGCATTATTTGAATTCGCCTTGTTTTTAAATTGCTTAGTTGATTCACACAAAATGGCCATTCGAAGCAATTGACTCAATTGCAGGTACGGAGTATTCACGACTGCTGGTCAGCCCTACCGAATGACCCGAAAGGTTCACTCGGTTCCTGGCGAGAACCCTGTCAAGCTGAAGGGCTCAGATCGCCAAGCGCTTCAACGCCGAAACTCTTCAGCTCGCATCCCCACCATCAACATAACAACTCGAGCTCCCAAACACCACCCCATCTACTCTGAATCCTGAAATTCTACAGAATATCCGTCGCATACTCAATATGTCAGGCTATCCGGGTCAAGGTTATCCAGGACAAGGCTATCCAGGCCAGGGCGGTCATGGGGGATATCCACCTCAGCAGCAGTACGGCGGGTATCAACAACCCCCACCACAGCAGGTACTTCAAGATACACTACATTGAATCGCACTTTCTAACACTCCATAGTACCCACCACAGCAGTATGGGGGTCAACCTGGATATGGCGGGCAACAACAATATGGTGGACAACAACAATATGGTGGACCGCCACCGCAACAGTACGGAGGGCAGCAGCAATATGGAGGGCAACCGCAATATGGTCAGCAGTATCCTCCGCAAAACCAAGGTATGCGCCCAAGATGCTGCTCCTTGCAAAAAGAGATCTCTAACATGAACAATCACAGGCTACAACCAACGCGCTCCTCACATGCCACCACAGGGAACTGTAAGCTTCGGCGGCAATGCACCTCAAGGCTACAACTTCCAATACTCGAACTGCACAGGTCGAAAAAAGGCGCTCCTCATTGGCATCAATTACCGCGGACAAAGCGGAGAGCTACGAGGATGTATCAATGATGTCAAGAATGTATCTGCATACCTGCGCGAAAACTGCGGATATCGCGCAGACGATACTGTTACACTCACGGAAGAGGCACAAGATCCGAGAGGGCAACCTACCAAGCAGAACATGATTCACGCAATGCATTGGCTAGTGAAAGACGCGCAACCCAACGACTCTCTTTTCTTCCATTACTCTGGTAAATATACCGACATGTCCTTGGTTTCAATGCTAACATAATCAGGTCATGGTGGACAGACTGCAGATCTCGATGGCGACGAGGAAGATGGAACCGACGAGGTTATATATCCTTTGGACTACAAGCAGGCAGGACACATTGTAGATGACCAGCTACATGATATCATGGTTCGATCGCTGCCTGCCGGAGTTCGATTAACAGCCATCTTCGATTCATGTCATTCGGGATCAGCTCTTGACCTGCCTTATCTCTATTCTACAAAGGGTGTTTTGAAGGAACCTAATCTCGCCAAGGAAGCTGGGCAGGGCTTGCTCAACATTCTTCAAAATCAAGGAGATATGGCTGCTGTTGGCCGTGAAGTTTTTGGATTCTTCAAAAAGGCGACCAAGGGAGAGGGCGCGTATGAGAAGACTTTGAAGACCAAGACTTCGCCGGCGGATGTTATTATGTGGTCGGGCAGCAAGGATGATCAGACTTCGTGCGTATTCTCACCCCGGCTGTGATACAATGCCGCTACTCTTCGAATGCTAATTCGCGCTTTTGTGTAGCGCCGATGCTACAATCGCATCCCAAGCAACCGGAGCCATGTCATGGGCCTTTATCACCGCCATGAAGCAAAATAACCAGCAGAGCTATGTGCAACTTCTCAATAGTATTCGTGATATTCTGCAAACGAAATACAGCCAGAAGCCTCAGCTTAGTTGCAGTCATCCGTTGGTACGTATGCTTGAGTTTTATGCTGTACCCTGCTAATATTTTTAAAGGATACAAACTTGCTGTTCATCATATAGAGATCTATCAGGACCAAAATATGTAATCTTACTCGTTGAACTCTTCATTATGCTCCTAGAGAGATTGATCTCTTCTCTTTCCGTGTTGGTGAAAGCACTCTTATAACACAGTGATAAAAAGTACCTACATACACGTTACTGTGACGAGCCTCGCGCAGAATAAAATGTCAAGTCAAGACTAGCCACGATCATTTCTCGTAACTTCTAGGTTTACAGTTATTAAAATTCACGTTAAACCTCTCTTCTCATTTCGCAAAAGTCGCGTCACACAAGCTGACTAAGCACCCTCATCTAATCTCACTCGCGTCAAACCCAACTCAAAATACCATTACATCTTCCGAGGTCGCTCGCATCTTCGAACTATTTGAGAAGGCAATATCGTGCCCCAAAGAACATCACACCGCGACCGCCAAACCGCATGTCATGGCTTCTCAACCACGTCCCCTCACAACCCGGCCCCTCGAACTCATCTACGCCATCTTCCTTTCCCTAGCCGTCTTCTTTCCTCTCGGTACCAACCCCAACTCCCTCTCCCCATCCCGTTTGCCCCTCCTTTTTTCTTCTACCACCCCAACGCAACCCACCCCAACCCGCCCCAACCCATACTATTAATAACAACCCCCCAGTCCTCGACTTCATCCCCCTCTACACGCAACTCTCCATCCCCCTGCCCCCCTACTTCACCGCCCTCTACGACTGGTACGTCGCCACCTGCAACGATCCCCTCTACGGCCGGGACCCGCCCTTCTTTAAGCTCTATGTTTGGATCGAAGTATTTTACTTGGTGCCTATGAGTGTGTGGTGTATCCGTGGATTGGTCAAAGGTAATTATCTCCTCGATTTGACGTTTGAGAGATGTTGTGTTGATTCATATTCTACCATTAGATTCCCCGACCATACCACTTCACATTCTGGTTCTTGCTACTCATCTTATTTCTTCTACGGCTGTTTGTCTCGTGGAAGTCTGGTGCGATAAAGAGTGGCCTGTCGAGGATATCAATAAGAATCTTCCTGGTTATGCTGTTTTTCTCGTTCTAGGTATGTTTTATTCTGCTCTGCCCTTTCCCCCGCCCCCTCTTTTATTAATAGGTGATTGTATGCAGGAACTGTCATGTGGATAGACATGTATTCGCGCGTTAAGAATGCACTGGCTGGAAAAATGAAATTGAGTTGAGTTGAGATAGACTGGGAGTTAGGGGATGAGGAGCAGTGAGTAGTGATGTTGGGTGGGCTGATAGGGATGAAACTATTTCACTGGCAGAATTTGGGAATGGGTGATTATACAATTTCTGGAAACCATGAGATGTGCTTGGAGACATGCCTAGTGCACAATCTAATTTATATTTCTGCGCTCCCCGTTCGAATTTCTGATCGTTTGCGAAACGACGTCGGGGTGGTAGTGGCGACGTGGAGATTTGAGATTGGGATGAGAGACGGAGTTTATATTCAATGAGGGGATATTGAATGGGTTTTGGATTAATGGTAAGATAGATCAGTTTATTTTGCGGTTTTTGCTCGCTAACTTATGAGGGAAGTCTTCTTACCCTGGCACAGACGATACCCCCTCAAATTTACATGGCGCAACTTGAAGGCTGTAATCACAAGTTTATTCCTTGGTTTGCTGAACCGAATTTTACTAAATCCTGAAAGGTTCCAAATTGCCTTCTACACATCCGCGCTGAGATGTCACAGTCGAGATTATGCCTCCAGGCCATAATACTACTGTAAATGCAAGTAATGCTATAACGTTTGGAAACCTAGCATGAAAAGACAACAATCTGACCACAAATACACTAATCAATGCCATGACTATAAGGACTTCATCGGCCAAGGGCTAGTACATGAAGATGATAATTACTTTCTTTAGTAAGGACTATTTATAATAGAGTAACTATCTATTCCGATCCCCTCAGCATTAAAGGGGATTAGAATAAACGGTTCCCCTGTTATAAAAAATCCTTAGCAAAGAAAGTAATTATCATCTTCATATACTAGCCCTTAGCTAATAAAGTCTTTATAGTCATGGCACTGATTAGTGTATTTGTGGTCAGGTTGTTGTCTTTTAAGAAGGAGAACCCCCCCCCCCAACCCAGCTCGCTAACAACCTCTCTGCTCATATTCTTCATGCGCTAAATCTTCTCCTCTCATTAAATTCAAACAAAGTAGCGCATTCCAAATTCTTCTGAAACAAAATCCACCTTCTCCACCACCAAGGTAAAACCTCAGTAATCTGATACAACGCATGAGTCCTCGTACCAACATTAAAAACAGCATCCAACTCTTCCAAAGACAACTTGCTAGTCTCAGGACACACCATGAAGATAAACACAAAAGCAATAATATTTAGCCCAGCATAAAACCCAAAAGACCCCGTCGTACCTAAAGCGCCCAGCATCCTCGGGAACGTCAAGCCCAACACACTCGCCCAGAAATTATTCGTCGCTATGGCCCACGACATACCCATCTCGCTGTGCGATAAGGGGAATACTTCTGCGCCGTACACGAATGCGCACACGCCTTCTCCCAGACTATACTGCGAACAGAATAGGAATACGAAAAATGCGACGAGTCCTAGTTGTGCTTTGCCTACATCTGGGTCGATTTTGAAGCAAAATCCGGCTGCGAGGAGGGTCCAGAACATGTTGGGAAAGGTGGAGAGGAGGAGGGAGCGTCGACCTACTGTGTCGATGAGCCACAGGGAAGGGAAACAGAATACGGTGAATATCATCGAGGTGCCGAAGGAGATTAGAAGGGCGTCTAGAGTGCCGAAACCAGCTTCTGTAAAGATTGTTGCGGCGTAGAAACTGATGATGTTTACTTCGTCGAATTAGCCGAGAGACTCCTATCCAAAACCACGAAATTCAAAAGAGGAGGATGAGCTTACCACCACACATTTGTTGCGCAATCATCAATACACTGGATGCCTGAGTACCACGACGAATCCTCGGAACCGTCCACAGCTCAAAAAACCTGGATAATTGGTTACCCCTCTTAGCCGCTCCAAGACTCCGATGAATCAACATATTCTCCTGCACAAGCTGCGCATGAATATAATACAAATCCCTCGCCGCCTGCAACTCGGTATTCCTCAACCGACACAACGCCTTAAACGCCCTCTCATACCTCTGAGTCTTCATATACCACCTCGGCGACTCAGGACAAAACCCAATCCCCAACACCAGTGGAATAGCCGGCACAAAAGCACTACCGACCTGAAATCGCCAGGCGCGTTTTCCGATGTTGTAGAAAATTAGGTTGGCGATCCCGCCTAGTCCGCCGCCGAAGGAGTTCCATATTTGCCAGGACATGGTGAGGGCGCCGCGGACGTTCGTGGGTGCGATTTCGGAGGAGTATCGTGGGACGGTTACTTCTTTTAGACCCATACCTATTCCGAGTAGGACACGGCAGATTGTGAGTTGTGCCCAGGACTGGCTCACGGCGCTGCCGAAGGGGGCCAGGAGACTGAACATTGCAGCGATGAAAATTGTGCCTCGACGACCGAACCATCTGTTGAGTGGATCATTCAACGCCAACGAGCTAGCGTTTTTAATTAGTCGGTGATTTTCGGGGCGGTTGCGATGAGAGATTCTTACACGATGAAGATGGCGATATACGGAGCACTATTAACAACCCCAACAATCCACGCATTCTTATCACAAGTCCCATCCGCCGTACACTTCTCTCCCGTTGTCGGAATCCCAAACTCCTGCGGGAAGCTCAGATTCGCTCCATTAGAACCCGTCTGATCCCTGAAGCTGAAAGTTAGTCTTCTTCCCAATATCCCAAGTTCGAAGTCTGGAGAAGACGAACCAACCCTGGATTGCGCCAGAAATACTATTCATTGCAATGGTATAATACAAAGCCCAGGGCAATCTCCAGCGGTGCGCCTTCTCGTTACGTAAAGCCTCGCGTTCAACATCATCGAGATCGCTTATCTCTTCGAAGGTACCGGGACTCTGCGCGACTAGAGCGCCTTTTTGGAGGAGGGGGAGGAGGGAGGTTAGGTTGTATTGGGTTGCGAATTCAATTACGTCGAGAGTGAGTTGGGAGCGGGAAATGTGGATTAATGGGTTGATGTCCCTGTGGAATATCTGTTAGTGAAAGAGTATGGGATCTCTGAGGGGAAGTGCTAGCACGTACTCCCCAACTCGCCCCTTGAGCATCTCATCGACATTATTCTCAATTACTGCCTGTAAGGAATCTTGTGTCTCGACTGGGATATCGGGAGCGGTTTCTACGGTACTAAGCAGCATCAACTATCAGCATCATTCAACACGGTTGCTTTCGTTTGGACACATACCTCTTTTCGTCCGCCATTATTGTACCACTAATTTCATTCGAGTTTCGGCAAGTTCTGCTGTGAGATGTATATACATATGTTTCTTTCCCCGGGCTACAATCAATTTTTGCCAGATATTTGATATCAGTCCTCGATCCTAGAATGCATCCTTATTTCTAATAGGTCAACCAATCGAAACGGACACTGCTATCAGCGTTGCATGCCGAGCCAGTTTCTTTCATCCCGGCTAACTTGCATCCCAGAGGTTTACCATGAAAACAAGAGGCCGGCCCGCACTACTTTCTTCAAAAATGAGTTACTAAACTCTCGGGCATATCAGATAGAGTATGGCAAAAAGTTTCAACTTATATCTGGTCATCGACGCGATGGTGTGATGAAATTGGCGAACGCTCGGGACAATTTTCTCCCGAATTTCTCTTATTTTGGGGTTTAGGTTCTCAATTGACTTCTTGTGCAGGCTTCAACCTAACGAGAAATTGATAACGAGATAAGGGCCTGAAAAATGTTATCTACTCTAGGTTTAGCGTATATCGATCGATACTCTAGTCGGAAAGAATAATTCAGGTACGTCGAAATTGAGAGCATGGATATATAGCATACGACATAAGTGTGTTGAATAGATTACAAGCTGCCTACCTATTTCAATCTTGTATCCGGGACGGCATGTGGAACTGCTAATTATGACAGTAGCCTCAATTTAGCAGCCTACTTCCGAAACCTTATCCGCAAACCTTTAGTAGGTTAAATCGATCCTGCACCCACGCGGACATTTCAAGCCCTTCAAATCTGTACAAGATACAAAATACCAAATATCCAAACTCAGATATGGAATCCAACGATATCTCATGGAAGCAGAAAGTGGCAGAAAAGCGAGCAGCTCAACTGAAGTCAATACCAGAAGCATGGCGTCTACCCGAAGATCTCATCACTGAAGCAAAGAAGAGTAGCAACGGGGTCTTGGGAGTCCCAGCCCAGTGCGGGCTCTTTTCTCAGCAAGAACTTGATATCACTCAGAATTACGATGTGGTTTCGCTATCGGAAAGCTTGAGAGCTGGGAAGCTGAGTTCAGTTGCAGTCATTACCGCCTTTTGCAAAAGGGCTGCGGTAGCAAACCAACTAGTAAGCTCAAATTTCAGAATCAAAGTTAGTAGAGCGCAAAACACTGACGACGATGTGTAGACGAACTGCCTTACCGAGATTTTCTTCGACCGTGCACTTGAGCGAGCTCGCTGTCTCGATGATTTTTTGGCAAGGGAAAAGAGAACGGTTGGGCCGCTTCACGGTGTACCAATCAGTATCAAGGTGCTCTCACTGGCTCAAGACTTTTTCTTGGGACGTGCGTTAACAAGTGTAGGATTCGTTCAATATTAAAGGACTAGATACGACCATTGGATATGTCTCCTTCATTGGCAAGCCGGTGACAACTCACGCTTCCCTCGTTGCAATTTTACTTGAGCTCGGCGCAGTATTATATGTGAAGACAAACATACCTCAAACCCTCATGGTAAATAACGAACCCGTTCTTCTCGAGGCTTCCTTCTAACAATGCTTTTACAGACAGCAGATTCAGACAACAACGTATTTGGAAGAGTCTTGAATCCCCACAAGCTCACTCTGAACGCTGGTGGGAGCAGTGGTGGAGAAGGTGCTCTCATAGCCATGCGAGGTTCTATTCTCGGTGTAGGCACCGATATTGGAGGCTCGATTCGAATTCCCGCAATCTGCTGCGGAATTTACGGGTTCAAGCCATCTGCGAATCGAGTCCCTTACGGCGGTCAGCAAAGTCCCGGTAAACTTGGATCTCCTGGCATCAAAGCCTCTGCTGGACCACTAGCCACAACACTTCGTGATTGCGCGTTTTTCGTCAAGTGCATTGTTGAGCATTCTCCATGGAATTACGATTCCTCTGCTCTTGCTATACCCTGGAGAGATTTAGCACCGGCACCGGCACCGGCTGGGAAAAGTTTTGTCATTGGTGTGCTTGTGGAAGACCCGGTTCATCCCCTACATCCTCCCAGTACGCGAGCTCTAAGCAGTGCCGTGAAGAAGTTCAAAAACGCAGGTCACACCATTGTATATTTGAATGAAGCTCCCCCCGCAGGCGAAGCTCTCCAAATTGGCTCGAATTATTTTTCTCTTGATAACTCGAAGACGTGGCAGAAGTATATCACAGATAGCGGCGAACCGCTCGTCCCCTCAGTCATGAAAACAATGGACCTGGTAAATGCGAAGCCAGAAGGATACAGTATCATGGACCTGTATGACCTTAATGTAGCCAAAGATGACTACATCGAGCGATGGAATACGATTTGGGTAAAGAATAAACTCGACGTTATTATTGGCCCTGGCTCTCAGACAACAGCCGTTCCTCATGATACTTATGGATCGAGCCCCTACACGACATTGTGGAATGTGTTAGATGTAAGCGATCCCGAATTTGACAGAGATTTTTCAGCTGATAAAGCTTTGAAGTATCCATCAGTAGTGATTCCCTATCTGAAAGCGGATAAGTCGTTGGATGGAAACGAGCACGCAAAATATGGCACGGAGAAACCACCCAGACCATGTAAGCTCCATGAACTTCCTCTTATTTGGTCTTCTCTAATTTTACTTCAATGCAGATTTCGCAGAGGCTGTTGATTGCGCTCCTGTTTGTATTCAGTTGGCGACACGTACTTTGCACGATGAGATGCTGATGCAGGTCGCTACAATGATAGATTTCTGCCTCAAATGAATAAAGAAGACTTTCTTGATTATTATATAACTTTGATGGATCGCATAGCCTGTAAGTAAAGGGAGTTATAAGGCAGTGGAAGCCTAGAAGCTAACTTCCTTAGATGGAATCTCTACCACAACTCTCTTACCCTGTTGGAATCTCCAGAATACATTGGCAACTTGCTGCAATAATTGACTACCCGCAATACAATTTCAAAACAACCTGCCACGCCCCCCTGTCTCTCTCTTCCTAATTCTACATCATAAATTCGCTCCTTTCGCAGCTCAAATCCCAGTCCCTTTTCAATCATGCGTACCAGGTAAGTCTCGATGCGACGCGCCATACATCGATATTCACCTACCAATTCTTCATCAAAGTGGAAGGAAAGGAGTTTTATTGCATATCGCATATAACCTATAATTATAAGGCATTTTAGGGAGTTAGAAGCCTAAAAGCATTAAAGGTTTCTAGTTACGGCCGCGAGAATATCTTAGGGCATCTTATAATAATATTCACTTAAATATAGAATCTAAATTTAATTCTATAAACGGAATTTTATTATATATCATATATAACCTATAATTATAAGGTATTATAAGAAGTTTAAAACTTAAAGATTTAATAATTATTTAATTATAATTATTAAAAACCTAACCATAATTGTTGAATGAATCTCATATAAGATTCATTCAATTCCCCATACAACGACTTAGCGTGGATTTGCCGAGGCCATAAGATTCATTCAG
>QYAP01000487.1:0-65936 GCA_003988905.1 Hymenotorrendiella dingleyae
CCATTGGTTATAACAGATGGGTTCTCCTGTCAGCGTAGTGGCTGTCTGAGCCTATGGTCCCAAATGTCACCTGACGATCCCGTGATCGTAACAAAAAGGCTTTTTTATATATTAATCAAGCTTTTAAACGTATTATTAATTCAAAAAGCTTTAATAATTATTATATAAATATATTATTTAAAATTAAATTTTCGATTAAAGGTAATTTTAAATTATTTAAATATTTCTTAAAGTTTAATTTTTAGATTTCCGATTATAAAAGGGAATAAAGGGCGAATATTATATTAATTTTAAGATTCTTTCTTTTTAAAAAAATATATAAATTTTAACTTTTTTAATATAAAAGTAATACTTTCGGTTTTTCTCTATTTAAGGGAGGCTATTATTTAAATATTAAAGGTTAAAATATTTTCTTTTATTAACTTTCAATATATTAAAAGATTTATATTATTTATATAATCGAATCTATTTTTAATAAGAAATATTTTAATCTTATTTTTAAATAATAATTAAAGATAAAATATAAAGAGAATTAAAGATATTAAAGAGTTTTAAAGTAATCTATAATATAATATTATAATAGAATCGATTTTATTATTTATTTTTATTTTAATTAAATAATTAATAAAAAAGTTTTAAATCTAAGAAATAAAGAGAAAAGATTACTTTTATTTTTAGAAATATTTAATAAATTTATTTATAAGAATTATATTAAATATATCTTTTATATTAAATATTAAAAAAAGAATATTATTAATAATAAAAGCTTTTTCGATATTATAAATAAGATATATAATAAGATTAATTAAAATATATAAAAGGAATATATTAAATTATTAATTTATAAGGATATTTTCTTTAATTATAAACTAAGAAATATATTTTATAATTCACCTTTTTAAACTTTTTCTTAATATAAAGAATAAAATAATTAAATAATATATTTATAAAAATAGTTTATTAAATTTATTTTATTTCGGAATTATTATAATTATTATAATATGAAAAATATATGAGTAATATTCTATATTAATATATATTTTAAAAAGCGTAAAAATAAGATTATAAATAAAAGGTTATTTAAGTTTATATAATCGGGTAATAACTTTATTTCTATTAAAGATAATAGAATTAATTTTTAATATATATTCTTTAATTTTATTTTAAGTAAATTTTATAAATTTAATAATTTTATTTACGATTATAAAAATATTAAAAAAGATATTATTAACTTTTATATTATTAATAAAAAAAGATTTAATTAAAATATTATATTTTATAATAATAATATATTTAAATTCCTTAGAAATTAAATCTTAGAAAGAAGGGGATTTATAAGCTTTAATAGTTTTATATTAATTAATAAGATTGAAAATATTCTTATTCTTTTTTATATTATTAATAAGTTTATTAAAGTAATTCCTTTTTATAATATAAATAATATAATAGAAATATTTTATTCTAATAATTAACCTTTTAAAATTAAAAGTTCTATTATTTTTAAAGCTTTTAAAAATCTTTTTATAATTATTATTCCATTAGAATTAATTATAATTAATTATAATTAATTTTTAAGCTTCTTTTTATATTAACTTTTAAAGTTTTATATAATAAATCTATAATAAATTTCGTTAAATCATTAATCTTTTAATTTATAAAGTTATTTAAACTCTTAAAACATTATTTTTTTCTTATATATTATTAAAAAACGATTCTGTAAAAAGTTCTTTATTAAATATATTTATATAAAAACTTTTAATCTTAAGGTTAATAAAACGGATTTAAAGAATTCGTATAATTAAAAGATAATAATTTAATCTAAAATATAAATCTATATTAATTATTATATATAAATAGAATTAAAAGAAATTTAAAGAATAAATTATAAGATTAAATATAGTATTTTCTTTTTATATTTTTAGATTTAATTTAATAAATATATTTATATTCTTTTTACTTATTTATTTTATGAATTCTCTTAAAATTTTAAAAAGATTATTAAGAAAAGAAGATTATTATAATATATTTTATAAATTAAAATCTCTTATAAAAAGGAAATAATTAGGTTTAAAAATAATTGAATTTATAATATAAATGATTACTTTTTTTTTATTAATTAATAAGCTTTTAATATTATAAATATTTATAATTATAAAAAGAATAATATTATTATTTATAATTTTAATAAAAAGGAAATCCTTATATTTAATATTAAATTAAATATAAGAAATTTAATTAATTATAATATTTATACTTTTATAAATATAAGTTATTATTTTTAAAAATAAATTTACTATTTATTTATAATTTAATTTAAAATAAATATAATTATTATATTCTTTAATAATATTTCTATTAATTTTACGTTTATAAATAAGTTAATAAAAATATTAATTTAATAATTATATTTAATTTTAAGAATCTTCTATTTAATATTAAGAATTCTTAATTTAAATTATTTATTTTAATCTATTATACTAAAATACATTTAAATTTTATATAAAATAATAATAATATCCTTTTTATATTAAATATATTCGACTTTATTAAACCAACTATTAATTCTATTAATTATATATCGAATAAAAATATTAAGATTATTAATAAAAACTATTATAATTATAATAATATCCGAAATAATAATAATATTAATAATAATAATAATAATTCTATTAATAATTCTTTTAATTATATAAATAATATCTTTAAATATATTAAAATATTATATATATTTATTAGAATTCATTATTAAAATATATTTAATATTTTTATTTTTAAAGAATATTATAATCAAAAGAAATTATTTCTTTTAATTATTAAAAATAAGAATATTATAATATTATTTATATATAAATTAATCATAATAATCGAATATTATAAATAAAGATTATAATTATTAAAATAATAATATTATTAATAACTAAAAAAAAGTTAAAAATAGAGCTTAAATTAAGATTCAATTTAAAATGATATTTAATTATATATAATTCGAAATTACATTTAATTATATATATTATATTTATTTTTATTTATTTTATTTATTTTTATTTATAGATTCATAATAAATATAATATATTAAAAAAATCGAAAAAATCGAAATATTCTCTCTTTTATAAATATAATTTTTAATATATTAATATTTTATTATTCTATTAATTATCTTTAAAAGGAAATTAATTTTAAGATTTTTAATTTATATTTTTTATTAGATTAATTCTTATTATTTTTATTTCTTAATTAAAAGGTTTATTAATTATATATTATAATAAAATATATTTTACAATTAATATATTAATAATAATATTATTATTCGAATTATAAGCGTAAAATCTAAACTTAAAATTTATAGAAAATAAATAATAATGATTCTTTTAATCGAATATAATAAAGTAATTAAAATACAGGTTTATTAAATTATATTAATCGGGATAAAAAAAGAAAATCTAATATTTTTCTTTTTTCTTATTTATATATATTAAATAATATTAATACTTTTTATATATAATTTATATTTTAATAAAAAGATTATATATTAATATTTATTAAAAAAGATATAATTATTTAAAAAATATTTAAAATTAATAGATTTAAAAAGAATTCTAATTTATTAAAATTAAATAAAAATTTCGATTTTTAAAATATATATAATATAAAAAAATTAATATAATCGATATTCTGTTGGAATGTGGGTCACGTGTGGAAGGCATTAGCGTGCCGCTAGTGACGCTTGATACGTATAAGTAGGAAGAGAGAGAAGGACTAGCCTTTCTCTCATACAACTCAATAAGCCCCACTTTAATCACTCCGCTACGTTCGATCAGGAGGATCATCACCGCCTACTTCCAACATATTCTATTATTTCTATTTTTTAATTTAAAATCTTTTATAAAAATAAATCAATATTTATTTAAAATTATTATTTAAAATTATTATATTTTTTTATATTAAATTAGAATATTTAATAATTCTTTCATATTATTAAATTAATAATAAAACTTATTTATTTTAATTATATTTTTATAATTTTCTTTTATTTTAAGATTTTTAAGATATAATAAAAATATATTAAAAGAGGAAAAATATTAATATTTATATTTATATAAAAGTAATAGTTATAAATATAAATAAAATAGAATTAATTAAAATATTAAAGTTAAATAATTATATAAGGTTAATTTAAGATTATTTTCTTTTTCGATTCTTTTTAAAATATATTATATATAATTTTAAGAGCGAAACTTATTAATAGGGGTTTTATAAATATATTTAAAATAGAAAGGGGTTATTAATTATTATTAAGACGATTATAATTCTATTTATTAATTAATTACTTTTTATTATATAATAAAACTTTATTTAAGCTAATAATACTACGAATTTCGTGTTTTTTAATAATTTTTACGGTTAAAAGTAAATAACATTAGAGTTTCTTATATTAGCAAACCTATTATAATCCTTTCAATCGTAAATAATTCCTTAATAAATTATAATATATTTGCAAATTGCAACCCTTTCCTCCTAATCTGTAATTTCGATAATGATATTTATCTAACAATTTCACTTCCTATTCTAGCATCTAAAAAGAAGCTGCTAGGAGCGTTTATCTTCAAGTGCTTTTTCGACTTCATACTGCAGGTTTGGTGGCCCGCACCTGGCTACGACGGCATATAGCCCCCGGGGGGTCAGAGGAGGTCAGTCACGTGACATCACGACACCGACGGTCATCTGTGCGTAGCTAGCTCAGTTCAAAGGTCGGGAATAGATTACTCAGGTTCTGAATCATTAGAGACTGCCTAGTTCTTCACAATGTTACTCTTACTGTCTTACATTCCCTCTTTTGCCATATGTCAAGTCATTCTCAAAAATCATATTCAAATTTTTGAAATCTCATCGCAATCACGACCTCGAAGCCCACCGGGACGGTGTTTAGAAAGCCAACCGAAACTTGAGTTTATCCCCTTTCACGATCTCTTCCTCTCTCGAAAGGATCTCGGGAATATCCCAGTTACAGCTCAAATACCTACCAGCCAGCCAGTCCCTCTTCTCAGAAGTTAGAAAGCACATCGCATCGCCAGCCATGGCTGCTGTGTCCACCAGCCCTACAACTTGTCAGTGAAGCGACGTTCAAATGGGGCAAAGTATAATATTACAAGGGTGTAAAGAACCCGGCAGCTTTTCCCCAAGGTCTGTCGGGACTCCTCCAGGATGAAGACTGTACGCCAATAGCCCTTGATCTCCATAATCGGCATTCAAACATTCGGTGAACCTCATCAATGCAAACTTTGTGGTATTGTATGCGCTCCCTCCGGGATTGACAAACAACCCCCCGATGCTGGAAATGTTGAGTACCGTCTTCTCACCACCCTTCAACATCAGTGGCAAAGTCGCCTTTGAAACCAAGTATACGCCTTTGATGTTGATTTCGTAAGTCATCCAATAGTCATCGATGTTGGAGTCGGCAATGAGCTGGAACTCAGCCAAATATCCTGCATTGTTGAATAAAATATCAAGTTTTCCGAATTCCTGCTCAATTTGTCGCGCGGCGTTCTGGCAATCTTCCCATTTGGTGACATCGATTTTGAATTTCAAAACTTTGGGAGCCGCTTTTCCAACGGAGTTTGCGGCTGATATGATGTCTGCTTCTGCTTGATCGAGGTTCGTGCGGGCACCAATGGCAATACCGGAAGTGCCAGCTTTGGCAAAGGCGATCGCTGTGGCGAGTCCGATACCTTTAGATGCGCCGGTGATGAAAACAAACCGACCGGTGTGGTTTGCCTTTGTTGCGGGATCGATCTCGGGATAGGTATCATGACGGATGGTTTTTGCGAAGTTGACACCTGAAGAGAACACTTTAGCTAGAATATCAATTGAGATCCCTTCCTTTTCGTTTACATACCGCCATCTATGTCGATTGTTGGATAAGAAGGCATTGTGGAATTTGCTTGGGTGGAATAGAATAAATACTGGCTGTTCACAAGTCCCGATCTGACACAAACAAATAAGGAGTGAGTTTGAAAAAGATTTCCCGTTGCTTCCTGGCCTTTTATGAGGAAAACTGGGATTGGAAGAAGTTATGATCCGGAACCTGATAGGGTAGTGAATAGGCATGTGTGATAGAGTTCCAGTGCGGGGAGACCATGCCAAGCAGTCACCCCCCCTGCAGTAAGAATGTCATTTAACCTTCAGGGCCTAACCAGTAACATCCCACGAGATGAGTGTGGGGGACCACTGAAATTTGGGAATTCTATCGCTTTGAGGAAGGCTGTCACTCGGGAACTATTGGTGATGCAACCCCAATTCTGGGGAAATCGACGACTTAGATTCATATTTTCATAATCCCCCAATATCTGACCGGTTCGCTTACTTGATTGGAAATCTTAAACAGCTTAATTGAAGCTCGTCCTCCTCACTACCAATAGCATTGCGAAATGTATCGGCGTTAAGCTGCCAGATACTTGTCGCTTCCGATCTGCCGGTGCAAAAGCTATAGGCTTCACTATAGGTATCTATACCCGATCGATACTCACCTACTTGGATACCCGTCGGTGAATAATCGCTTTCCAAACTACCCCTAGATGGGTAACTATATAAAGCTTTGACAAATTGACATCGCTTAATCAGCATCGTAAAAGTCCGCTCAGGGGGTGCACACACTACCTTACTAATTAATCAATTTAATCGCTATTTTTGACAAACTAGACTTCAGATATCTGTAGGGTATTCATAGTGCTTCTAAGAGCTAAGATATTCTGCTTTTCGGTTTCATTCCGCCTTTGAATTTATTTTTCGCTGTATTTAAGTAAGGCTGATTGTAGCTACCGGTACCTAGGTTTACGACAACTTACAGTTGTAGGCGGATAGACTAAAGATATCTGCTTCACCATAGATCATCCATCGGGTGCGTATCTGAACCAAAAAAGTATCTATTAGGTATTGATGACGCATAAAAAAGTCAGTAGTTGCGTCGTGTTTCGGGAAATTATCAATAGGTGCAGGATTCCGCGGGCTCGGATTTTACCCGAACTTAAGTGTAAATCCGCGGTATTATCAATTTATCGGAGAAGGGTGGTAGATGTTCGAGAAACCCCGGTATCACATGGGCTCCTCTGAACTTGAGTACTCTGAGCAATAGTATTTGTGCGGGTGGAATGTTTTTTTTTTTCCTTTTGGAGAAGTGTGGGAATGGGATTCGGTTTGATTGTGCAGATTACATCAGTAATTTCCCACCTAAGCGGCCGTTGAATGTTTGAGACTGAAAGAAACATCATGTCTTCATTTCGATTATTGTATCAATTTAGTCAAACTTATTCTACAATAATTCAGGATTTTCCCAATAGCGGCAAGGCCGAAGGGGTGTTCGGGTAATTTCGGTCACTAATTTGAAGCAAGAATGTGGTTGGATAGGGGTTCTATACTTAGTATTAAATCAAATGCCTATAAGTTAAAATACAGGCGATCGGCGAAGAAGTCTGCTGCGAGAACTACGAAGGCTAACCGGCAAAGTCGTTCATCTCAGCAATACCTATGCAAGTCTCTTAATTTTCGCAGCTGCCTCATCGGAACAAGACCACCATACGAAGTCCCAACGAAACATCTGTTCTGCCGTAGGTGGCCAATGCTGCTCATGCGCCGAAATACTCACACTTCCCGCAACCTCAAGTGATACCTCGAGACCAATATCTCGTTGGAAAGCATGATATACTACGGTTGCACAGTCTGCCCATGCAGGGCCATGACCGCTTTTTCCACACCCCCCGTCCTTTTCCTCTACCTGAGGGTACTCAGTATAGCAGCTTAAGAAAGCATGGATCATTTCATGAAGCAGTGTACCGATTTGAAGCTGCAGTCCGGTGAAGTTCATACCCTGAAAATACTTATCCAGTATGTGGTTTGTCTCGCTATCTAAGACGATTGTCCTTTCCTTGAAGTCCCAATGGCCACGCCTCGACACGTCTGGCGTGGTAGACATGGGTTCAACTTTCAGCTTAATATGTTCTGCCAAGTTGCCGTAAAAATAGGCTTTTATCGAAGAAATGCATCCAAGCTTCAAGTATAACCAGTTGCTGCTCTGCAGGCAGTTGCTCAGGGGTTTCTTTGATCTGCTTCAAGTTTGGGATGCTTTCCGGAGCGACACGATCGTGAAGGGGGGTCCTATAATGATTATTCAAAACACCAGCCATGCCCCGAGAGTAATAGCCATGGAAGCAAAGGGTTTGCTTAGGAAGAGCTACCATATTTTCAACAAGTAGTGTATTTAACTTGGTGTTTGGTGATTAGAGCCTATTGAGAGCCGACAAGTTAGTGCTTTCGTCATCCATAAATACAGAGTTTACAAATCCTCTATTATGTTGTTCTTCTTCAATTCAAATTGTCATTTCATTGTTTAGAATGTGTGTACTAACCAATTTGGGCATAGACTTGCTTGATGTCACCTTTGTGCACGAGAAATAGCATTGTTATCATTGTTTCATCGAGTTGAAAGAGAAAAATATTGCAGTGCAAAAAGAGATACCAACATGTTTCTCATTATCGCTCCGCCGTACTTGGGGCTTAAGAGGCTTCTATATATGATCATGTCTGATAAAAAGAGAATGACTTTCATTCTCGATCATTCAATACCCGCAGCTTTTCTTTTTTAAAAAAATGACAGACAACCACCGCAGCTTTCTTGATTTCTATTACTTTTCAGCAGAGAGGGTTTCGTTTATATGAAGATTAGAAGCTTTATTTCATGAATCGAAGCCTCATATTGTTGTACGCGTAAAGCCATAGGTGTGAAACTGGAAGTGATATTCAACTAACGATCTGGTGAACGTATTAAAGGCTGTGCAAACACTTCTTTCAGCGGCAAAAAAAATACAAATAAAGTTTGGCGTGCCTTGGTTAAAGTAGACTTTATATACATTTGAATATTTGGAAGTGATAAATTACAGAGCTCAGGCAAGGGGAGAAAAGTAGGTCACGTAGTACTAAGAGTTGTATGCAATGTGTTTTGTATTCAGCCATGAAGACTTGTCCATGATTTGGAGAGTTTAATTAATATTTTGCTGACTGATCAACCCTTTCGGGTGTTCACTTTCAACAAAAGGAGAGAAAAGAATGCGAAAAGATGATCGACATCATGTTCTTTACTTACGAGTAGTTGCGCTATTTAAAGCGCTTTTCCATCGTCCAAGACGAGTAGCACGAGCTCTTGGCTTTGGTACTTGTCTAGCTTTCCTCAAATTTGTTGTCGTCTTGGACTTTGGTTCCTCTCTAGAACGCTGAGGAGGTGAAGTTTCAGGTTTATTCACCTTGGCAAGGTGAGCAGAAGTCCTTCGATGTCGTAATAGACAGCGATGGTTTGGGAATTTCTTCTTGCAAGGGATGCACCTGTTTTGATTCCTTCGTCGGTCGTATGCTCTCCGGTTGTAGTGCTGAACTTTCGAATGCCGAGCCCGCTGCCGATAAGTATCGAAAGATTCATCACAACTAGCGCATGGAAACTTTTTGAGCACAATTCCCTGAAGTAGTCGTGCTCTGTTCACCCTATGCCTTAGTGAATTTTGGTGTTTGCGAGGGTTATAAGGACTCAAATTACAGGCAGCGCACCAATTATCCTGGCCATGCTCCGCATCTTTATGACGTTTTAAACTTCTCTGGGGAAAAAACCCTCGTGGACACTTGTCACATTGGTGTCTCCGGTTGTAGTGTTTCGTCGCTATGTGATGTCTCAGCTCAGCCGGGGAAAAATACGACTTGCCGCAATCGCAGTGATGGGTGAAGAGCTTCTCATGTACTCGTTGCGAATGGATGCGTACATCTAACTCCTGTTTAAAGAACTTGCCACATCCTTCATGCTCACACTTGAAAGTGCGAGCATTGATGTGTTTAACCCGAATATGTCTTCTCAATGAATGTGGATAGGCGAGAACTTTTTGACAATATGGACATGCATTTCCAGAAACTTCAAATCGTGGCAAGTCTGCTAAATTCGTTCCTGGTCGATATTGAAAGTCTGGGCCTTCTTCCAATTGCTTGGAAGGAAGGAATGTTCCTGCATCCATATTTTGTCCCTGATATTGCTGGGTAGTCAGCAAAGAAGACATTGTGGGATTCATCTTGTGTGCGGTGAACCGATTTTCTTTGGGATTGACGGGATTGGAGGTTTTTGTGGTTGTTGCTCTTTCTGAGGGTTGGTTTGTGATTCTCTTATGCCATTGATTATCACAAATTTATGCATCTTCCACAATCTTTTGTTTACGTTGAGACTTGAAATTATTTTATTGTTTTGAAGGTATAGATGTACTAACCAGCTTAGGTATGGTGGAATATATAAATTGAAATTTGATAATCGAGAAGCTGAGAACAGTAGATGACCCTACGGTGGCACGAAACTGGGTTTACCGGAGTAGAAAAATACTCCTCTCATAAGAGTATATACTCTCCGAGTATTTTTTAAATTTTGTATGATAAACTTAGTTTTATTGTTATAAAATTTTGCGGTAAATTGCCATGACTAGACTCGGGCCAAAAGAGTAGGTTTAAAGTGTTTATTGGGTGAGTATTTATTAGGAGAAAATGAAATTATTTCTGTCTACTTTATCCTCTACCCTTAGCCTCCTATATTTATGAGACTATTCCTAGACTACCCTTTGCCTATGCCTCTGCTTACTTATATGTTTATGCTTAAGTCTATTCTACCGTCGCTGTTCGTAAGGTCGTCGTCGCCGCTCGTAGGTCGTCGTCGCCGTTCGTAGGGTCGCACCGTCGCTGCTCGTAGGGTCGTCGTCGCTCGTAGGTCGTCGTCGCTCGTAGGTCGTTGTCGTTGCTTATAAGATTCGTCGTCGCTCGTAGGGTTGTCGCCGTTTATAAGATATATTATTACTTGAAGAGTTATCGATTATTAGTATTCTGAGAATAGGGGAGAAGGGGAATACTCTTACCTAATATAAAGGGGTGAGGGAGAATAGAACTACATCCTTACCTAGCATAAAGAGGGAGAAAAAGAGAGAATACATCCTTACTTATAAAGAAACGGAAAAAATAAGGGCTTACCTTAATATTAATGGCAGAGAAGGAGAAAGAAGAAGAAATAATTTTTTCTAAAGTAGAAGTGCATATCCTGGCGGAGATACCTTACAATACTAAAGTGGGTGCAAAGTGACTTTCAGGTGGACTTTTGGTCCGTACAAAGTAAACCCATAGAAATCAAGCATTAATACATGAAATAGAGGCTCTTAGCTGCACAGAAACTAGGAAATCTGGGGTAATACTGCTCCTACCAGAGTCTCACTTAGGTTTCTAGAGTATATCTTTTGGCTGTGCCACCGTAGGGTGAAATGAAGGTGCGGATGTGAGAACTGGGAATAGCGTCAAAAGTAGCCCTTTGAGACATGGGGCGTGACAAAGAATTTCTGGAACAAAGAAGGGGAGTGCGGTTTTTGGCAACAGAGAAAAGGTGGTATATGACAAAAGAAATCGAAACAGGGAATTGTTTTCAACAATGAGCAAGCAATTTGGCGACATCAGTAAAATGCAGCAGCAGGATCGTCTGGTAGCCTTAGTAGCAATAGATTGAAATTAAACCCTTCGGTTTGCCTCGTATGCGGTGTAAAATCTACGGGAGCAATCTCAGGTGGGTCCTGATGGTTGAAATGGACGTTGACGAATTTTCGTTCGCAGCATTTTCATCAATCATCTGGGCTGAATATCTTGAATCTTAAATTTAACCTCCAAGCTTCCCTTTTGTCAAAAGGCTTGACGACCATTTAAAGTTAGCGTTACCAAATATCTCTCGGGTCTTAATTTCACTGCTCTGACTCCTTCTGCTGTTCGAATCTCCTGCACTGATTTCCCGCACTTGGGGTTTTTTGCAAACTGCTATTCGGGGATAACTCTGAAATTAGGAGTGAAGCTTCCCCAAGATGAGATTTCGGTTAAATAATTCTTGCGGGTACTAAGTGAACAAAACTCTCGGTAGTATTTCGTGTAGGCGCTTGCCCGAACCGGCTCCAAACTGAACCAAATTTGTTACCCTAGATTACATCACAATTACTCACTACCGCAAAGCGGCACAACCCGCCCATTGGGAACTCTGACAACTTTTCGAATTTCTCAAAATTGGGATGAATTAGGGCTTCTAAACTGAGCCGTGTTTTTAGTTCAGCACTTAGTTTCCGTGGTGGGTATACTTTAGCGCAACACCCCATAGGAAAATTGGAAACAAAAGGATGCCTTGTGGGAGGTCATTCTGCACCCAATAATCTCTTCATGACAATTGACACCACTCGCAAACTTCGCAAATAACTGCACATTCAAACCAACACACGACGAAGATTTCGGAGAATACAGTTGTGTAAGACAAACTGAAGATGTCCCCAGCAGTACAACAGGCGATGGAACAAAACAAAGAGTCGAGCTCCTGCGAGTCTTATACACGATGCGATAATACGGACAGTGAAATTGAGAGGGGTGATGATCTGGAGTCAGGCAAAGCAGCTTGGGACAGGGCAACACATGTAGAGGGTTCTACAGGGTGGCCAGAGCAGGAAAATGAGGTTAATGAATGGGTGAGTAAACTTCAATTTCCAGTGCATCTCATCCACCGTGGACATTTCTTCATTAGATTGTCTCGAATGGCCTTGCGAATCTGTCCGAACCCTTACTGACAAATTCAGGTTCCACGAAATATTGCAGAATCCAATAATCCTATGACTAGGCGTAAGTTCGGCCAGACCTATTTGCCCCCCCTGATGGCTTCTGACAAAAGAATTAGGCGAAGAGCTCAGACCAGGAGGTGAAACATGGGTTGAGAACGACGAAGCCATGCAGAAATTCCTGTCATACCTCACTACAATAAGGAGAAACGTGACCGCGGAATTGGCCCTAGACTGCGAATCCAGTAGAGGGCTATCAAGAAATGGAAATATAACCCACCTTACGATTTCGATCCAGTCGCTACATCACACATGGATCCTCTCACTTATCCACTTGGGCTCCAAAGTTTTTGATGTTCCCGGAAAGGACGGAATTACGATGCGGTCTGTTCTGGAGGACGAGGACGTTTTACAGCTCTGGTTCGACGTGCGAGGGGATTCAGATGCCTTGTTTGGGATCTACGGTATCCGCCTAGGCTTTGTATATGACATTCAACTCATCGAGCTAGGCGGAAGACTTGGATATCGGAGAGACTATTTGAAGGGTTTAGAAAACTGTGTCGACAACGACGGTCAAGATTACATGGAACGGGACCATTATTAATTGGGTTTACAATAAGCGCAAGGGACGTGCCTATTTCAAGACGTACGGCTGGGAAGTTCTCGAGCAAGACCCCCTACCCGCCACCGTACGAAAATATACCGCTGGTGATACTTGGTGTCTTTTTGGGCTTTTTTACACGTATTTCTCCCGGATTAGGGTGGCAGAGCGTTCGTTAGGAAACCCACGTGGTGTGCAGGCGATAGTGGAGGAAGAATGCTGGAAACGAGTTCAAGACAGTCAGAAAGATGAACCTTGCAAAGAGAATCAGAAGTTCAAAGTCCCAGAATCGTTGTCCCGGATTCCCATTATTATCCCATAGTCCAAAATTGGGGGGAAGTGGAAACCCCGGAACAATATGCAAGCACCGAGGAGTACCGTATTAATTGGGTTATAAGCCCATGATCTCCTAGTTTAAATTTTGTTGTATTAGAACTATAAGAGAGAATAAAGATCAAAATAAGGGAGCTAATAGACGATTGATGCACCTCTCCCGTTCCAGCTTTGATTCACTATGATAATCTAGTATAATAAACCGCAAACTAGGGGGAAAGGGGTGGGCTTATACACCAATTAATACCGTATTTGGATGAAATTCCACCATCGGATTGGGAGACGGAGTCCAGGTTAATCATCGCGAAGCTTTAGCATTCCAGAGATTCTAGCGAAATATATACATTTTCATCCAGCTCCCACTCAATGGTGCTCAACTATGTCTTATTATATCCGAGATATTGAAACGCGTTCGTGAGACGATCAGATGAGAACGACCAACTTAATCTTCAGCCGTAGCTCAACCCGTCACTTACTCACGTTTCTTGGGGAATTTAAATTTAAATTTATGGCTAAGCAAATATACGAGAAGTTAAGGCGATACAATATAACCTTGGCAACCCGTATTTAGTTTGTCCATAGTCCACTGGCCATCCTGAATGACAAGTCAAGCCTACTAACATGTGACCCTCTTTAATTTATCGTAAACAATTTACCAATAAAATACACAAACTTCTTGCTGCCTTCTTGTGATAACATATTGATTCTCCTCATGAAGACTATTTAATCTCTTTGTGCCAGATCGCTTTTACCTAAAAGTTTTCCTAGGATACTCACTTCCCACCTGACCAGTGATTCCGAAAGCAAACACTTGTACACTTCCACTATATTAGATCCCACAGCTCCCTAACGTACCATTTCATTTTCGTCGTCAGTTCAAACATACGATTCTGGTTGTAGTCCAATTCACTAAATATATTACCCCGAACTTGCTGCAAGATGATCTGCATCACTTGAATATTCACCATGAATCTACTCAGGTATACGAAACTGACCCATATTCACCTGTATTCCAATACTTCCCGCGGCTCTATCCACATCATCCTAACCTACAGTGAATGGGCGGTCGCTAGAAAACCTCGCGTCAATAGGAACTCCAACCCCCTTTTCACCTCGGAAGCGAGTCCCGGGACCCTCGCCTGACTTCGAGTCGCTCGAGGCTACAAAATTCTGCGAAAATGACTCGCAGTCGATAACAAAGTGCAGACATGTCGGTGGTATCATCCACAACATCCTCAGCTCGAGTGAATTGGCTCTCGCTCAAGACATCTCGCTTAATTGCGAAACCTCCCCCTTCCACCCCTTCAAGGCGAAGCCAGCACCCCTCGCTTGGTTCAGAGCCGCTTCAGTCTTCTTAACTCTACGAAAACAACTCACTTACATCATCCAAGTAAATACACATCGGCGGCTCTAAATACACCATCCCGACCTCGAGTGAATCGGCGGCCGCCTCAAAAATCTCGCTTAATTATGAAACCTCCCCCCTTTCACCTTCGAAGCGAGGAAAAGACCGTCCCTCGCGTCGCTATGTGGATGATACCGCCATAGTGGATGGTTCCGCCTATTAGGGTATATATAATTCAGGTAGCCCCCTCCTCTTGCTCTTTTCTTTTTTTCCTCCATCCATCTTCGTGATCAAAAATCCAAATCTACATCTCGCCTCATCAAATTCCATCGTGATCCACCACATCGATCTCCCTCATCAACCCGTATCCATCTCCCACCAACATCTCGCCAACCACTCCGTGACTTTGCAAACCACCATCTTTCCGATCTCGACCAGATATTTTCGGAATACCAAAATGTCTTCATCAAATGGTTTCGCTTCTAGCGGCACTTCTTCTCAACCAACCACGCCGCTGAATGCGAGCGCGGCACCATTCCGATACACAAACACTAATAAGGTAAGAGCTCTAGATTCCAGTCAATTTTGGACTCTGCTAACCGCGAAGCAGCCTCCCATGAAGACTATTCGCGTGCGAGTCCCAGGGAAACTCCGAGCAGCTCACTACCAAACGAGCCCCACACCACTAAAGACTGTCAAAGTGAGCTTCCCAAAGCCTGGCACAGATGTCCTCAATGTAGGATCCATCAACAACGTTAGAGACATCCTCATCTCCGTGCCTACTGACATCAAGCAAAACATCGTGCTCTTTGTGGGGCAACAACAAAACTCCAATAACCAACAGGATATGAGTGGAGTCTCCCGTATTATTCGGATCCGCGGAGGTCCACATCTTCTTGCATGCTTGTTATGCAGCGAAGAAGTGGAAACAGCAGGTGATACCCGTGAAGTTGGGGGTGTCACTTGGATCGATAACTTTGAAGGCCTTATAAAATTCCTTCCCCTCTTGCAGCGAGTTCGACGCAATACTCCAGAACTCGCTCTTGACTGCGAGGCTAGTCGCGGTCTTCATCGAAGCGGCAATGTGACCCATCTGACCATGTCCATTAAATCCCTTTCCCATACCTGGATTTTCTGCATGCTCCAACTCGGCCCTAATGTGTTCGACCTCTCGGTAGACGGCTCCCCAACCTTACGATCCATTCTCCAAGCCAAGGATGTCCATCAGCTTTGGTTCGATATCCGTGGTGATTGTGATGCCCTCTCTGCTCTGTACGGATTGCAATTCGGAAACGTTAGCGACATCCAACTCATGGAACTCGCAGCCCGTCAAGCAAGCGAACGATCATTCATATGCTCTTTGGCGGACTGTGTCGCCAACGAAGGCAAAAAATTTATGACCGCCCGTGCCCAGAACGAATGGCTATCAGCCAAAAATGAAGGGCGCGCCTTCTTTCGCCAACACGGCTATGAAACCCTTGAGCAGATTCCCCTCCCAGAAATCGCCAAGAAGTACACTGCGGGAGACACTTGGTGCTTGTTCGGCCTCTACAATGCATACGCGGGGAAGTTCCCAAATATGGAGATACTTCTGCAGAAGCCTGCGGGATATCTAATGACGCTCGTCAATATTGAATCCCGTCACCGTGTCAATGAAAGTCAAAGTCCGAATTACGAACAACTCAAAGCGACAAGAAATCCTCGAGCAGCTCCGGGTTCCTTCGCATTGTTGCATCTCGTCGGTCCGTACGGTCTGATTCCCTCCTACTTTGCTGTGATGCAAGAACACCAATGGTAATCACTTCCAAAAACCATTGCGACAAACAAACGTGTTGACCAACCAATTCTCTGGTAATTAATCCCCGAACCCATCGTGACGAACGCACATTGACCAAAAACCCATGATCAATGACCAAAAAAAACTCCCAAAAAACAAAACCAAAAAAAAAAAGAACTTTCAGCCTCCGGCGCGACAAAAAGCTGGCATGGCAAATGGTGACACGAACCGATTGGTATCTTGTGTAGGAATATCATTGCAGGAAGACCTCTTGATCGGCAATATTTGAAGTATGATTATGATACCCTGCAGGAATTTGGATATGAAAACGGACTTGGTACAGATTAGACAGTAAACATAAATTGAAGCTGTTGACCACAATAACTGACTTGACCTTGCAAATGTGACCATGCCTTTGTGAAGTGACTGACTAACACAGCGACAACTAACTAGATAGTGTAGATAATACAAAACAAATGAAACTGTTGACCAAAATAAATGACTCTCCCTTGTAAATGTGAAATGACTGATCTGTGATCCATGCCCTATATCTCCTACCCCTTCACCCCCATCTCTTACCATTTCTTCTGAAGTTCCAATCTGATCAATTCCACTAACTATAGTGGTAAAGATGTTATTAGGAAACGCAATAGAAGAAACTGGAAAGTAACTAGTTCCTGAAGTCCAAATCTGATAAATAACACTAAGTACTGTACAGTGGTAGAGCTTCTAATATATAGAAAGGATAATAAAGGAGAGGAAAGGAAAGGTAAGGTAAAAAGCAATAAAGTATCAAGTTCGAAGTATTTTCTTACATATGAAAATGCTGGACATACGAAGTGTGCTCAAACGCTTGATGAGTCTCAGAAGGACTTCGAGATTCTTAAGTACTAGCTGATGGCGCTAGCAGGCACTAGTCAGCGCCATTATAACGGAGACTAGAGGGTGAATAACCAGAGGAGGTAATACGTAGCTCCCCAAATAATATAGTCTGCCAGCGCCTGTCCAACCTCCACACGCACCCCCTCCGCCACCCCACCCAACAAACCATCAAACCCTACCCCAACCTTCAACTCTACACCCCCTAAATCTTAACCTCACTAACCACCCGCGTCTTAATATCAAACACAAACCCCCTCGCCCCCACCCCAAGCTCCCCCTTCACCAACTTACCCCCCCTCAAAACAGCAATATCGTCTCATACTACCACACCCCACATATCAGCAACTTCAAACCTTCACATAAAGGAGATACCAGAGGCGTGAAAAACATCTTTGCGGATTTTACAAAGTCCGATATTATGTTAGTAACCCGATGACAGACGGAGGAAAGTTGCAGAGAATGGGATAATTAGGCCTCGGTTCTAGAGGTTCGTGCGATTAGAGAAGTATGTGGGAGGAAAATTCAAAAGAGGGGTGCGGAATAGGAGATGTTGCGGGGATGTTGCGGAGATGGGGTCCTTTTGGGGGGTGGGGGGACATACCATAATCAAGAATACGAACAAGAAAACTGCGATTCATCCTACCAGCTACACGACCTTGAAAGACCCCGTATATTTTTCTTTCATGCCAGAGATACAACCCAGCGTCAACATCCTCTTGCATCTCATCTATCCCACCCTACGTAAAACTCAAAATCACAGCCTCCGAATCCTTCACCTCAACATCCACAACCCCATTACTAACAGCCACCGTCTCCCCAACCGTCACATTCGCCAATCGAACAGGCCTTCCCTCATCCAACTCCCAATTATAACTCCACCCATCCCACGTGATGCCCGAAATCGCATCACTGCCATTAGCATACAACCTCTGTACCCCAACAGTCCCCGTAGCAGTTTCGGGTACTTGAATGGTATACAGTGTGCTTGGTCTTGCAACCGGGTTTGGGATGTCAGATGTGCCGTTGATGGTGAAATTGTATTCTCGTAGATTAATGAGGGCGACGCGGGCGAGAGTGTCGTCTTCGTATGCTGCGTATACGGCTTCGAGCTCGTTGGAGGTTGGGATGTTGGCTATGCGTGTGGAAGTTTTAGTCACGTTGCCCATCATAGCCGCAACTGCGATGTTTCCATAATAAGGAGGCTTTGTGCCTTGGGTTGTGATGTTTGTTTCGATGGGTTGCCAGCTTTGGTAACGGAAGTTGGTTCCCATGTGCATGTGCACTCGGCGGATGTTCATAGAGGCACAATATAAGTTGAAATCTATACCCCAGAGAGCGGCACCGAAGGCGTTGGATAGCCCGGGTTTGCCTTCGTTGTAGAGACTGTTGGTTTCACCGAGGATGTAGGGAATTCCGTAGGTGGTGGTGAGGTTTTTGCCGATGGCGGCTTGGGCGTTTACGGAGGTGGTTGTTACGGTGTGGTTCATTAGAGTTCCTTGAAGTGTGACGCCTGGTTGGGTTGCTCCGCCGATGTAACTGAGATTTATTAGTGGAATTCCTAGCTATGTGGGCTGGTCACTCACTTATGCGATGATATCAACTTGATGTCCTGATCCACATCCAGTCCCGACTCCCAAGCTTTGAGAGGCTTGAGAGTATTGGTGAGACCTGCGAAGGATGGAGCCATATATCCATATGTTGAATTTGAGGTCAACTCTGGGCAAGTTTTGTCAAGCAAGCTTTTGATTTCCCGCGTTCCATTGAGCCATTGGCTGACATATGTTGATTCGTTCCACGTAGACGGGCGAACTGGACCTTGAGCCGATGTCGAGTAGAGATCAGGCTCGTTGCCATATTCCCACATTAGTAACTTACCACCGCCAAGAGCTTTGCAGGCTAGTGGAACAGTCTCTAGGAGTGTTTCCCACCCCGCCGACTTGTTTGCACCAAGTCCAAGGTTGAAACCATGACTGAACTTGGTATCTGGCCACGTGCTGTATGATTCAAAATACGATGGGCCAATATAAAGAGTCGTGGGATAGTCAGATGACTTTGCTGGGTTGACTGTGCCGTTTGTGGCTACCGGGAGGCTAGCGTTATACAAAGCATAGTCTTGGGTGTTGCCACCAACTCGGATGTGTGGTTTTGATCCGATCAAATCTCCCAGATTGTTTAGCAGATTATTTGAAAACGTGTTGGGATTGGATGCATTTCCTACACAGAGTTAATAACGATGACGACATAACCTGCCCAAAAGAAGATTTTACCTGCGTAGTCCGGGAAGAAAGCGAATTCAATTGAGTAACTGACAAATGATTCGAGAATCGGATCACTGATGCTGATATTTGCTGGAGGGGTACTAGACAAAACAACACTACTCGTAGACGGTGCGGACTTGCTCGATGTGGTACCCATGATTGAGATTTGATAATGGTCAGTTTTGCTGACTACCTTGTTCGAAGCACTCTTGATTTGAGAGAGCATGCATTGGCTAAAATGGAAATGGGAGAAATGAGTATTTGTACAGAAGAGGGAAGTTGCGTTACAGATGCACAACCAGTTTTTCCGTCGTCGGCCTCATTACCGGCGAGGGACAAAAAGCCGGAGTACAGCGCGAATCCAGCGGTATTTCCCACCGACTGTGACATAATAGGCTGTAAATAGTTGGCATCGTGCAATTGTCCCACTGCTCTCTGCTCTCTGCTAGCTGTATTTGGATACGAACTGCGGGGAAGGACGGGGAATATGGGGAAGTAGGTAGAGCGGGGAGAAGGCCATTTCATTCGCCAATGCGATTGAGAAAATAATGTTTCTCTCATTGTAAAATGGTGGTCGAAGTTAGCATCTGGACGAAGATATACTCTACTTCTGCCCCACCGCGGAGCGTGCATTTTGAAGAGAAAAAAAGGATGAAAACGCCAGACAAACTCTGTACTGTACTCAGTAGCCGGATGTCGGTGACTTTTGGTGAACGCCAACAGGTTCAGCCTCTAGAGCGTATGAGGATATGGGTCAGATCGATGAGCATATCTGCGAGGTACTAGCTTTGAAGTGAGCGACATTCGCGAGACTCGAGAATGCGGACGCGATGTTGCTCGATTTTGTCATGCGGGGGCCAGCCAAACGTCGTACTCAAGTATCCAAGTACGAGTATAGCTACTCCATACTTACCTTTCTAGGTAGGCACTTCGCACATAAATATAAAAACAATGGAAGGAATCGAGAGCACAGCGACACAACAGTGGCCCCCGAATGAACAGCGCGAAGGAACAGCGGAGCTTCACTCCAAGTCCTGTACTCCATCGGCGTTAGTCCGGTCTGAGCAAGTCCGGTCCTTCGGAGCTGAAGTCGGGATCGGAATTGCGTTTTTCTCAGCTCCTATTCCGTACGGAATGGAAATGACGTTTTTTGATGGCCCAAGCTTTTGAGCTCCCCTATCGTTATCGCATCCCACTCCAAAACTTAATAGCTCCCAAGTCTCTGTGTCATCCAACTTCAATTTATCAATTGGTTGCCAGCTCCTTGCACAATTGAATTTTCTCTCAATTGTTTCTCCTGGGAGCTCTCTACGCTGGCACACCCTTGACACTGATAGCCCGACGCGAACAGCTCTCCCGCCATGTCGAGACTCTTCAGAGCAACGGCTTCTACCACTCAAGCTGTCTTACGATCACGATCCCAATTCCAAGCATTTACAATTCCGTCGCTCTTAAGTCGCCCTGCCTCTACTTTGTCCCACAATGCGCCGAAGCTTAAGGATCCGTCACTACTAAAATTCAATGTTGCCTATGTCAATGGAGAGTGGGTGCAAGGCGGGCAAAATAAGGAGTTTGAAGTTTTTGGTATACCTGATCATGGCGCCAGACTCGCAAATAGTCAAGCATTTACTGATTGTGTACAGATCCAACATCCGGAAAACTTATCGGTACTGCCCCTGAGTTTAGTGTACAAGATACCCAAAAAGCCATCGATGCTGCAGCCGCTGCATTTCCCTCCTTTCGAGCAACGACTGGTCGCGAACGTTCGAAACTTTTGAGAAAGTGGTACGATTTGATGGTATACTACAATAGAAGGCTTGCACATAAATTGTGGGCTAATTGAAGGACAGATTGAGAATGCGGACGACTTGGCCAAACTCATAACTTGGGAGAATGGGAAGCCATTTGCAGACGCGAAAGGAGAGGTGATCTATGCCGCTAATTTTTTTGAATGGTTCAGCGAAGAGGCTCCTCGAATTTATGGGGACACAATTCCTTCAGCAATCGCGGGTAACAGAATAGTCACGATCAAAGAGCCGGTGGGGGTTTGTGGCCTAATCACACCGTAAGATACCCTTGGGGCGTTTATGCTACGGCTGGCGCTGATTTGGCACAGATGGAATTTTCCAGCTGCAATGATCACTCGAAAGATTGGTCCTGCACTTGCGGCAGGCTGTACAGTTGTGGCCAAGTCTCCTGGGGAGACTCCTTTTACGGCGCTCGCTATTGCAGAACTCGGACATCGAGCCGGTATACCAAAAGGCGTTGTCAATGTTATCAGCGCATTGACCAACACTCCTCAAGTAGGAGAACTCCTCACAACGTCTCCAACCGTCAAGAAAGTCTCTTTCACAGGCTCAACTGGCGTCGGAAAGCTTCTCATGAAGCAGTCGTCTTCAACCTTGAAGAAACTTTCCTTTGAACTTGGAGGCAATGCCCCATTCATCGTCTTTGATGATGCAGACATCGATACCGCTGTTGCAGGAGCAATTGCGAGCAAGTTTCGATCCTCCGGTCAAACCTGTGTCTGTGCCAACAGGATATATATCCAATCTGGAATTTACGATACCTTTGCAACTGCATTAGCTGCCGCAGTCAAGAAATTCGTAGTTGGTGGTGGTTTCACGGAAGGAGTTACTCATGGCCCTCTTATTCATGATCGTGCGATTACCAAAGTCGAGGCGCATGTGCGTGACGCCGAGAAGAAGGGGGGAAAGGTAATTCAAGGAGGTCAAAAGATGCCAGAACTTGGAGAGAATTTCTTCCAACCCACGGTTATCACTGGGATGACAAACGATATGGCGCTCGCTTCAGAAGAAACTTTTGGCCCAGTCGCGGGTCTTTTTAAATTCGAGACAGAAGAGGAGGTTGTCAAACTTGCAAACTCATCTGAGGTAGGCCTGGCTGGATACTTCTTCTCCAAAGATTTACAAAGGGTGTCCAGAGTGGCGGAGGCTTTGGAAGTTGGAATGGTCGGTGTAAATACGGGATTGATCAGTGATCCTGCGGCGCCTTTTGGTGGTGTCAAGGAGTCTGGGTTTGGGAGGGAGGGGAGCAAGTATGGTGTTGGGGAGTATCAGACGGTTAAGATGATTACTTATGGTGGCATGGGTGGATCACCGCAGAAATAATGGTGTCACACGTAAACCAGTAAGAAATAATTTCTTATTTTTCTTTTGAAACTCACTGACTTTACTGCAGAATATTAAAATTCTGAATAAAACCGGAATCTTGCATGTAGAACTTGGAGACATTTAAGAGTCGAAGTGAAATATTCACCTCCGCTACGACCGGAAGTACAAGTTGTATCTACGCCTCAATTCTGAGTTGAACCACACAAAGCGTTTTTCCTAAATCAAGTTTTCGAGCCTAGCATCTGTGTTTCTTAGGGTCACTTGATGCTTGATTTTTGTTCAAGTGGTGAAATCGGAGGAGTTGGGAATAGTGAGTTAGAAATTCTGACTGAGTTGGGAAAGCGACCGAACGAGGTGAGTTAAGCGAGCCAGCCTGAGTGAGCGTTTATATCTCTCTGTTTATATACACCACACTGAATACCTAGGTAGTTTGTGCCAACCCTTCTTCTCCCCCCTTCTTGTTTATGTACATACAACCACCATCTCCCAACTTTACGCCAAAGTCAACAATCCTGGCCGATACGGATCCAGCCCATAATTAGCAGCTCCATTATTCGGCGCCTGCCCCTGGAACAACAGTTGAAGATTACACGGATCAATCGACATCGTCTGATCATTCGTACTGCGAATCAAATCCCCATGACTAATATCATTCGTCCACGTCGCGCCGCTATTCGCCTTGCCAGCAAAAGGAGCTGCCTCACCATTCGTCTGCGCCGTGAACGTTCCTCCCAGACTGCTTGCCGTGAAGGAGCGGAAGTAACGACCGTTCGCCCCAATGGCTTCGACGATCATGAGGTATGTAGGCGTGGCCTGGCCCGTGACGGTATACACTTGCACGGCTTCGAAGAGCGCGTATTGGCTGTCGGTCAGTATGACGGTCGAGGTTGTCCCGAAACTTCCGGGGAAATTCCCGATGGGCATGCTGGCGCGGTAGATCATCCCGTCGTCGCCTGCGAAGAAGAGATACATGTTTGTGCTATCCCCAATCACCGTCTGATCGATACACCCCGTGCTGGAGCCTGTAATCGTCCCCGAAAACAAAGTGTTGGCAGCAGACCACCCATTCGCATTGGTCGGATCACTCGACGTCTTGTACGAAAAAGCCGTGGGACCCCATTGATAAGCGAGGATCCAGACAGCCTTCGGCGTGAAGTAGAAGAGCGTTGGCGCTACGGTGGCGGCCGTCATACCGGTTTGCGTTGAGGCGGCCATCTGCGTCCAGTTTGTGAAGGGCGCGAAGTTCATGGAGCCGTAGGTTGAGGAGCCGTCGTGGGTTGAGCCGTAGACGAGGTGTTGGCCGTTGTAGGGGACGTGCGTGAAGTCTTTGAGCGCGACCCAGCCGCTCTTTGGGACGGCGAGGGCGCTGTTGGGGGTTGCGGTCCATTTGTAGGTTGTGGGGAGGGTGCAGGTTTGGGCTTTGATGAGGGCTGCTTGAGCGAGCAGGGAGAGGAGTTTCATCGTGGGTGGTATTTTGAGAATTTTCTCTCTAAGACAGGAGGTTGAGGTTGCGCTTTTGGAAAGCAAATATAGCGGACCATCGCGTTTTATCTACATCTTTCACTCTCCTTGGCCATCAAATAGGCGCAACAGGCAAATCACACCACCACAATCTTCAAAGGGGTGCCCTCATCCCCCCTTTAGAGAAAAAGAAATGTTCCACGAGTCGCGCCGTCTGGGGTTAAAAACGAAATAGAGCGCGTGCCTGGCTAAGTAAGAACTGATCTGAAAAATTGCATAACGGGAAAGGCTATATGTTCTTGGGTCAATGTGTGTTGGTGTGTGTGTTTGTGTGAAGGGGTAATATGTGTGAGGCGTAATCATTACTCGGGTGTGAATAAGGTTGGTGAGGGGGCATATTAGCCGAAACGTTCTGATATAACCGTAACCAGGGCAGCGGATCCGGAACGGACTACGTTATTCCGTGGTGTGGGGTAGGGTTGGTTTTTGTTCTGGATGCGTTTTTGTTGCGGATAAATTGTAAGGTTGGTCGTTCCGACGTATATCTTTACGAGGGTCCTCACGAGGGACCGAGGCCTTGGTGTAAAGGAGGGGGAAATCATTTTTTTGTGGTTGGTGGAGGGAGATGGCTAATGGGGATGGATGATGGGTGGATGGGTAGGAGTAAGCGAGGGGAGCGAAATGGCAATAGGAGGGAAAGGAGGGGGGAAATTTGAGTAGTCATGTGATTGGTTCAGGGGAGCACACTCGAGGCAAGTCACGTGGATAGTATGTCGGCTGTCTGGATTTTTCTGACGTGGCGAACTTTCATTCCTTAAGACTCACGATAGACTTACTTCCTTCTCTAATATCTAGAATTTCCACTCGATGCTTAGCTGCGCCCGAGTTTTGACGTGGTTGGGGGCCAAATTTTGCGGTTTAGACAGCATCCAGAGTACACCTTCACTGAAAAAATTAATATTCTCTCACTATCTGTTTAGTAGATAGCTACAGCTTCTCACGATCATCAATTAAATGTTCAGCCCACTGCACAAATCTCTGAATCCAACCAAGTCCAAGGTACGAGTCCTCGCAATCCTATCATCGAAACTCGAATGCAAGCTTGTCCAAGCCGACCTTGATCTATTAGAAAAGGCACCCTTCACCTTTTACAAAGCTCTTTCCTACACCTAGGCAGATGCAACAATCATAGAATCTACCACTCATACTTTCCAAGTCATGCAGATGAAGATGATTTATGAAAAGCAATCCTGTGGTTGAGAGAATAGGCAGATGAAAGTGGCGCAATAGATCTCATTGAGAAATGTCAGATGCTGAGACGCCTAGTAACTGAGTACACAATTCTCTTGAGAATCCGGAAGCTCTTGGGTAGCAATAAAGGTGAATGCGAGCAGGGAATGTTGAAGTGAATTGTTATTTGGAAAATGGCCTGGTTCTCGAAAAGAAGCATATAATATCCCGTCTAATAACCTCATTCTATTGCTCTCGTTCTCTATTGGTCCAACTCTTATATATTTGTAAATCGAAACTACATCGAATAGCAATAGCTGGGCTTAAGCAAAGTGGACTTCAATCCATCAGGTCACATGACCTTCCCGGTCTCCATCGCTCGTTTTCTTAGTGATACATTTCTCTTCTGCATTATTGTCTTTTAGGAGGCTTGATAGCAGAAATTAAAAGCCTACTTAATGATAGGCTTATATTAGCAAGACATACAGTTCAAAAAGTCGCTCGCCAAAAGTTTCAACGAAATTACTCTACAAAATTCGGCCGAGTTCTCCACAGAGATTGGTCCAACCCTAAATACTCAATTGTGACGATTTGCTTACAGAGAGTTATATTGAAGTGCTTTTCTAGAATTAAAAACTAACCGATATATATAAGAGAATATAAATCGGTCCGTAACGATTGAACTAGCGGCCGGTCAGCCTAATAGCCCGTCGGGTTGCTAATCAACCCTTTGATTCCAAAGCAATCAAGCCATTTAATATATAAAGACCTAATTCCGAGCTGAGCATCCTTGGTTGGATTGCAATTGATCCTTCGATCTGCAGGAGCGGCCGCTCGATCACGTGAAACCGGATCCGACATCACCTGCAATGAAGTTGAGCAAAACGTCAGCTCGGACTAATTTTCGCGTAGCATGTGTTGATTGGATTTCGGATCCGAGATCCGGAGATAAAGATCTGTTTTGGACGTAGTCTGTCAATAGTCCGCAACTCCGCGGGGTTACTAGTTAGCTTGCTATATCTAGTCCAAATCCACCAGAAGTAACGAAATATTTATATATAGCTTCTCATATTCATCAATCATCTTTCGTCTGCCCGGTTTTACTACTCGGTTTACCACTTCTATATATCGTCAGTCCCAAACCACCAGCTACAAGAAGATATTCACACATAACTTCCCAAATTCATCAAACATGTTTCCTCTCATTACCCTTGAGGAACATTATGTTTCGCGAACAGTCACTGATGCTTCCCTCGACAATCATCTCGGCCACTTCCCCCATCTCCTGGACCAATTATCGTTAGAAGACCGGAGAATACAAGATCTGGACAAAGGAAACGTATCTCTCCAGGTAATCTCGCACATCCCTGGTACGCAATCCCCGACCATCTGTTCAGGGGCCAATGATGAGCTCGCCTCGGCTATTTCCAAAAACCCCTCGCGCATCGCTGGCTTTGCTATGCTTCCCATGAACAACCCAGATGCCGCCTCTGCAGAGCTCAAACGATGCATCAAAGAACTCCGTTTCGTCGGTGCACTTGTGGACAACCACATCGATGGGAAATTTTACGACGATGAACGCTTCTGGACAGTCTTCGAAACGGCACAAGAACTGGACGTCCCCATCTACATCCACCCCACCTATGCGGCCGATAGTATGATGGATCACTACAAGGGCAACTACGATGATTCTATAGCTTTTGCCTTGAGTGCTTTCGCCTGGGGATGGCATTCCGAAACTTCTCTGCACATCCTAAAATTGTACGCTAGCGGGCTTTTTGACCGGTTTCCGAAATTGAAAATTGTTATCGGTCATATGGGGGAAATGCTACCTTTCCAGCTTGAGAGAATTATAGGGATGGCTGATCGCATGGGAAAGGAGAGGGGATTGAGGGAGGTTTGGAATAGCAATATTTGGATTACGACGAGTGGAATGTTTGCGTTGGGTCCACTGGCGTGTCTTTTGCGGACAACCTCTATCGATCGCATACTGTACAGTGTCGATTATCCTTTTTCGACAAACGAAACTGGATTAGAATTTATCAAGGAGGTTGAGAAGAGCGGTCTCATTGTGGGAGAGGATTTGGAGAAGTTTGCATATCGTAATGCGGAAAGTTTACTTGGAGTGAAGGTTGAACCCTCGCAGAAATCATGAGCAAGGTTGTTGGGAATTTACAGGCAAATGTTTTTCAATCAGTTCTCATTCAAACTTTAGTTAAGTAATGAGCCCGATAGTTGATCTTATGAGACTTCCGAATACTTTGAAATGAACATTTCGCATTATCTAGATCATTTGATACCATTTTGGTCCCAAGTCTTACTACTCGCGGTGTTTTCCAGCCCCCAGGGTTGACTTCTCGCTTCGAACAGAGCACTATTCATGGCCCTTGTTAACAGGAGACAAAAAGAACTGCTGAACGATGATAGGGGTGACACAAATAAGCGAAGTTACACAAGACAGGAAGTGCAACAAGAACTATTGGCAACGATCTTGATATTACATACCAAGATATGGATGCAATTGCCCATCAGGTTCGCAACGGTGGAGAACTTTTGTTCGCTATTTTCATCTCTAGCGAGTAGTATCGCAGTTATGGAATCTAACCAGTCCTTGTTCCAAAACCATACTTCCTCGTTCTTCACGCCACAGAATGTTCAACATTATCACGCAGCCTATCTCGCTACGATCACAAATTCGAAGAAAAAAAGCACCGCACCACATTCCAAATCAGAATACGTACCAATCACAGAGTCTTCTCGTTGGCGATTTCATGGTGGGCCGGTCCCACTTCATGTCTCTGTGGGGCATATTCATATGGCACTATTTAACCGGCACAAGTAGATTAACCTCTGTGTCCCTGAAAGGCATTAGTTTATCGCTTAGACACTGGTATAGATAAATTTGATATTGATATAAAGTGTCAATTCATCTGCGGCAGCCAGCCATGGGCCGGCAACCCTCCCTCAGACCAATGCATATATTATGAGATGCTATGTTGAGAATTCAATTGGCAGATAATATTAATGACCATAGAGCCAACTGAAGATCGCATTCGGTTCTCGGCAGTAGAGTGGGGTATAATAGACAGCAGTAGTCCGGAAATATGTTGAGGTGTTCTTGCGAGAATTTTTGACGGGACCTTCAACTCAGCATCACTACTATCATTCTGCAACTTCCAAAATGCCGTGGCTTCACTTGGCAATTTTAGCGCTAGTCACTTCCAACGTGGGAGCCATGCATACACTCCGATTCTCATGTTCGCAGCTCGTCACTGAGCGGCTTGACCCGTAAGTCACTTTCGGCCACTTCACTTCAAGCTATCTAATATATGCGTTCTAGCCTGGTAAATCCGGGATTGAATCCGTCTCCTCATATGCATCAGATCGTAGGAGGAAATTCATTTAATACAACGATGGATCCTGCTTCGGATATTTCAGAGAATGCTACGTGCACGCAAGTACTTCCATTTCGTCTTTCATCTGGAAACTTAGGCGAGAATACTTACAAACAGTGTCCCATAGAACTTGTACATTTTCTGAGGACTTCTCCAATTACTGGACGGCCGTCCTCTATTTCCGTGCCCAGAACGGAACATTCAAACGCGTCCCCCAATTAAGCAATCAAAATCTCGCTAAAGCAGATGGCGGTATGACCGTCTACTACAACACGCCAGATAACGCGACCACGCCAATCACTGCTTTCAAACAGGTAAACACTCGTCTCTCTTGTGTTCTTTTCTCAGACACTTATCAATCGATGCATATAGGGCTTCCGCATGCTCGCAGGAAACCAACAACTTCGCACCGACACCCCCGCTGCATCAGCCAATCTATTCCGTTGCTACGACAGTTACGACGAGAATATGAACTACACGCCGAACCCCATGGGTGTCGCTGCTACGGATACAATTCAGATGCCGCAGGAGTACTGTGGTGGTGGGATACGTGTTAATACTTTTTTCCCAACGTGAGTCTCAACGCCCACATAATGGACATGCTGACATGCAGGAAATAACAGTTGCTGGGACGGCATCAATCTTGATACTCCTAACCATCAAGATCATGTCGCTTATCCGGCAGTAAATGAAACTGACTGCCCATCGAGTCATCCAGTTCAGATTCCGCAAATCTTCATCGAGACGATCTGGGATACTGGCGTCTTCAATAAATCCCTGTGGCCAACGGATGGTAGCCAGCCTTTTGTATGGAGCCAGGGAGACCCGTAAGTCTTCGCCTAAGTCCCCCCTCCCCTTTTCACCATTCTCAGAAGCAATTCCTGTTCTAACGGAGTTATCAGAACCGGATACGGCCACCACGCAGACTACATGTTCGGATGGAAAGGCGATGCCCTACAGAATGCCATGGACGCAAGATGTGATGTCTATGATGCGAGTCCTGCTCCTCTGGTGTATCCAGCATCCGATTGTCCGCAGTTGAAATCGCAGGACACGGGTGTTGCGAATGTGTGTAATCAGAAGCAGATTGCACCAGAAGATCTGGATGAATGTAAGTGTACAAATCTTTCGAGATGAAGTTAGAACTAACCGGGTTGTGACTTAGGGCTTCCTACTCTACCGGGCGGGATGCCGGTTACGTACACCTGATATAGATAGGTATTAAGGCTCTTCTGGGAGACGAAAGAAGGCCCAGGGAAGAGTTGGTATTTAAACAGTTGTGTTGGAAAGGAAAGGGATCGAGTAACCAACCAGTGAAAGAATCAGAGAAAGAAACTGAAGATCAATGGAGAGTGTAAATAGTTCTAGTGGTCCTAGCTCTAAGCTTTTTGGCAGACTTTCCACCACCAAACGTAAAATACAAATACACCTCAGCCCTCATCGTAACCACTTGAACCCACGCCAACGTACCTCGCCGAAGATAAACAAGGGGGAATATACTGAATAGCCATCGTAACACCGCCCTATGATAAGCATTTACCATTACCAAACGAAAGTGTATAACCAGATATCACAAACTTTGTACAAAGAAATAGAAGACTCGCCCATCCAATAAACCCAATCCAGCCATGCTGGCTAAATTACAACCCCCCAAAAACGCTGACGGCTTATCAATAAGGCAGTCTTAATTCGCGGCCTTAGCGGCGGCATTCTTAACCCCCGTCGTTGGAGCAAACGTCTTCTGCGTCTGTTCCAACTTCATATTCTTCAATGCCGCATTACTCAACTGAGTAATAGAAGGAAGAATCTGCGAATTCCTATATCATTTCACCATTAGCCGACATCCCCTCCTCTCGTGTGCGAGGGAAAGTAAAACTCACCTAGCCTTCTCCATAGTCGCCACATTCGACATCGCCGTCTTGGTATCCGGCTTATTCATAATATTCTTCAAGCCGGTCAACACCGTCGGCGTATTCTTCACAATCTTGCTATTGCTCGAGCTGCCGGCACTTCCCGCGGCCGCACTCAGGACCGCGCGTTGTGCATCCTCGTCGCTCTCTGCCTTGAACGCTTTCGTCGCTAGGGATTTGATAGTTTTCGAATCCGTTGTGGTGGGTAAAGTATTGAGGGCGGCAGAGACGGTGTTAGCGTCCGAGGCGAAATTAGCACTGGCGGTTTTGACTTGGTCGGAGGTTGGCATTTTGGCTGCTGCTCTGCCGGCGATGGAGCTGAGAGAGGAGATGGTGGGGATGGTGATGGGGAAAGCGAGGGTGAGAGTGAGGAGGGAGAGGAGGGTTATGGCGTGGAAGTTCATGATGGATGACGGTGGTTAATCGTGGTGAGTTGATAGTAAATTGAGTTGGTAGTAAATTGGAGTTGATAGTAAATTGAGCTGGATATAAAAAGAGAGTATTACAAACAAATATTGATTGAAGTTTAGAAAAGAAAGAATGTGAAGAAGGCCTGCTTACTCTGTGAAAGAGCGAAAGACTTCATTTTCTAGCATTCTACTGGTGACTATCGCGCCCCAAAAGATGGGGCGCCGGCCAAACATCCTCGCTAAGACTTTGGGATCAACTATTGTTGCACCATTAATCCGACATGTCTGGTCTGATGAATGATTCAGGACGAAATGCAGAGTTGGAGATAATTCAGACGAATTCTTACACCTCAAACGAAGGTACGCGAGTTTGTATTTGCAAGGATCAGCTGGCAGAGGAATATGGGACGCTCCCGCTTAGGGAATCTGTCGCGAACGAATTGCCATTTTCGCGTTTCAATTCTCGTTTCGTTGCGAGCTGATTGGCTATTTGGTCCGCCCACAATTGGCGGTGTTGAAACATTGAAACGAATTAGCCCTTGGGCCTGGTAGGGCTGTATGTTCAGGCCATATGTTTTTGAATTGGCAAAATGGGAAATTCAACCCTATGAACTGAGCTCTTTCTAAGATCTCCAGATCACCAACGGGTGTAGATCCCCATCTTCAAGCCCACTTCTGCGATGACCTCTAGAAGTCTTCCACATCCGAACGAGTAATTATCGATTATATAGAACTAGACCAAGGAGCTCTCTTATGTGAAGTCTATATTGCACTAGCTTCTAGATTTTGGAGGTCAAAATCGCAGCGCATAAGCATTAAGTGGACTCATGAATTGTAGCCTCGCCAAGAGCCCCTGAACTTGATCTTGATCTCGAACTCGGCAAAATCAACCTAACTAAAGTCGAAGCTCATAGTCCCATGATCGTAAGATGAAAAAGCCTCGTCCAAGAATCGAAACCAATGAGTGGAGAAACGCTCTAGACAACAAGGCCGACCTCGTTGGCGCACTGTCCCGCTATGACTTGAAAGCAACGCTAACAGATATGCATTTATCATGAGGTGAAGAAAATACTTGGCTTTTGCAACGAGATGGAAAGTTAAGCCGATCAAAGTCATCTTGTCCCAGCTTTCGCGTGAAATTCCGTTTAGACGTCTTCGTGGGTTGAATATAATATTCGGGGCGAGATCATAAATCCTTGCGAGGATGAAAGAACAGCCTCGCGAACAGTTTCACCTCAGTTCAGTGGTTGGGTAGTATGTAAAAACAATGACAAGCAGTACCAATTTTAGCAGCGAGAAACGAATTATCTCAGCATCACAACTCTCTTGACTCCGCCGTACAATTTATCCACTAGACCACTAAGTCATTCCGATGACTCCGAAATTCAGAACGCTTTTCACAAAAACTCTGGAAACGCCCAGCTGTAATCGGTGTAAATATTCAATACAAATAGCCACTTGGTTCGTTTGATGCTATGATAAGTGCATCGGGCCCTGGCTTACGCTGATGTGTTTTGTGCGGGTGGCATTACCGGCATTCAAAGGAAGACATTATGCCAGACCTTTGAATTTGAGAATCCCATTGCCGGCATTAGCTCCTTTGACCTTCGATTTTCTTCGCTTCTTTCGTTGTTTTCGGCCACCTCTCTCCTCGTCACTGCTATCGTCGTCGCTCTTTTCGCTGTCGTCAGAATCGCTGCCCTTCAGAGATCTCTTGTTGGTTGCGGCCTCTCCTTCGGAATCATCCTCTTCGTCGTCGTCCAGTGACATCTTTTCCTGCCATACTTTGATGATAGAGCCTCCTCCACTGATCAATCTTCCGCCAACGTCAAAACCCAATGCCACCACGGGCTCGACTTCATCATGCCTCAACGGTTCTCCCATAACTTTGTTCGGGCCAAGCTGGACGATTCTGATTGTGCCGTCTCCCAATCCAACCACCACATTCTTTCCGCCGTCTCCAACTCCATCGGGCATCACAACGAGCGAATCCAGGCTGTCTCCACCACCCAAACCGGCATCAACGATAATTCTTTCGTCTTGATCATCCCAGACTCCTCTCTCCCATAGAGTCAAGACACCAATCGCGCTTCCCACAAGTACTTTTTCTCCCTTGCTACGCCCAGACCTCGCAGGTAGACCTCCAACATATACACTACTTAGCATCTCATCCTCTTGATCCTCGCTCTTGACCAGGACCCCACGTCGCAGATCCGTGACCGCCAGTGTTGTGCCTCCAGTCGTAACCCATTGCTTGCTAAAGCCGCTGGTACTCGCGTCTGTCGGTGGTAGAGGTGTTATGGATGAGATGTAATCTTCATGTGGGTGGTGTGTTTGGGATGCTTTTCCAGTGCTAAAGCTCGACGGTGTTCGCAGATCAAACAAATGCAATGCGCCCGAGTCTGTCGCGAGGAGTAGTGTTTGGGGGGAGAGCGCATGAAGCAATGTGGGAGCATCGGCGGATTTGGAGGATGGTTCGAAAGGGGTGATGATTTTAGATACGACCTTGCCGGTGGCAGATGATGCGACTTTTAAAATGCCATCAGTGCCAGCGGAGTACAGAACTGCGGCTAACCGTTAGCAGAATCGCATTTTCAGAGGCGCAATTGAAGGCGCACATTCACCGTCGTCGCTATACGCCAACGTTCTGCAGCTCCCCTTGTGCCTTCGCGTGCGCCACTCGGTATCGATGGTGCTGGTGCCATTGGAAAGCACGCTGATATCGGCATCGCCATCCTCATCATCGCTCGAGCTACCAGCTACCGGGGGCAGACGGAACGACTCGACATGTCCACCAGACAATCCGACCGCGAGAATTGGCTCACGGGGGTGAAGCGCTTGGGTGAAGATCTCTGAGGAGAGAGGAAGGGTGCAGAGATTCTCGAACATGGTGGTCATCCGAGCATGCGTTGCTATTGTTGTTGTTGTTGATCTGAAGATTTTATTTGGTTGCAGGGTTCTTTCAATTGGCGAGCAAACGCGCCAAGCCAGGATCGCCAAATCCCAATCATCCCCCAGATCAACAGCCTAACCTTGCTTCCGAACAATTCACCGCTTTCCAACCCTTGGAAGTGATCCAAGTGAAAGCTTGTTCTCGGTAAGGTTAATTCATCAACTTTTATTTAAAGGGGGCATGCACTTACTGTTGGTCTCACAGGTGTACGCGTACGTAGTGGTTGGTTCTGGGTAATCGATATATTCTGTGTATGTGTGTGTGTTGAGGAGCAAAGGATGAAAGGCTACGAATCGAGTGGATCCAAACACTTACCTTCATCTCGATCTCGCAGGTCTCGATACAGCCATTCAACCCAAGAACATCTCATATCTTACACGGAAGAGCGATACTCAACTTCATCCTCACTCAGCGACGACTCCAATCTTACGTTACGGCACCTTACGTCTTACCCCACCCTATGACCAGTCGGAGCATTCCTAAACCGGCTGCAAGAATTTTGCTCATCGTTTTAATATCAATTTCAAGTTAGCCAGAAGCTTGCCAGTGCAGGAGCTGAGCTGAAGCGGTTCGTTGGTATTTATTTCCGTGAGGTCTGTTTCTGCTGGTGGCTATATGATTCATCGATAGGCTTCGGCGTTCTCAAATTGTTGTATTCTGCGCAATTAATATTTGTTTTGCTATTTTTGATACATTCAGCTTGCTTTAGCTAAGCTTGGGGCGATAGGGTGTCTATTGTTACCTCAACACCATACTGAGAATTACATCGAAAGTTTAAAGGGTTTTGGTTCTTGCTGGCAGTAGAACCGAAAGTATCAAAGTGAAGAAGGCTTTTTTCGGTTGATTCTCAGTTGTTTATCTAAAAATGCGTAGCGTAAGACTCATCAAAATTGTGTATATCGTCAGTTGAAATAATACACATTTGCTTCAAAATCAGCTATTCTAATTGGCTCGCTAAGCTTGTGGTCCGAGTGCCTTTTCCCCACTTTGTCAAAAGGTGTTTCTCCCAGCAGCTGAAAGGATAGTGATTAATGAGTTTATATTATTCTTAGATATATTTCTAAGTAATAACAACGAGACATCCCCTTAGCTTAATTATTTTCCCTTTTCACGGACGGAATTAAGTAGGGAGACCAAGGTTGGGGAAGGTCTCCCCCCACACGAGGAAATTGAGAACCGTGGCGTGTTCTCTCTGCGCTTTCTCCACCACCACTTTTGTCTGAATCTTCAATATCCTCCTGTGCCCAGATCTCGAGAGTATACAGCTGTGCCTCCTCCCTTTTCCAGGAGACCTGGATGAGCTTTACTGCCCTGTGATCACAGCCAATTAGTTTGCTTACTACATAATTGATAGGATGGAAGTGATACGTGCCAACGCGGGTGATTGTCATTCATAAAACTCGTTAGCTCACTAAGAGCACCATTCGGTATGCAGCTCAAAAGAGAGTGATATTGGGATTGCGCAGCACTGCTGAGTGTAATCTTCAGACCGTCCATAGAGATCGGCGTAAAATGAGTAGTGCCTGCTAGCCCTGCTTCTTAGTAGCAGCTGAACCGAAAATAGCGGAATGTGGAAGACATTTTGTTGCCTCGTTATTGATGTGATATTTCTCGGGGATTTGTAAAATTGTAGGTGCGCTGTGAAACATTTATAGAAATTTCGAGGTGGGGATGGGGCGGTTATTAGCACCAGTCTTCAACAACTAACGGGATCTAAAGATTTGAACACAAGAACAATGTACTTTCCAAATTCACCGGAACTTCAACACAACTGCGACGTGTTTTGGGGGAGCAGAAATGATAGCCTTGCCTTCTTTTGGACCCCCTTCAAGATCTCACCCCTGTGAGTGGCATACATTATTGCGCCAGACCATAAGAGACAATTGACGTCAAAATAGGAGCTTGGTTATACGGCCAAGTATCCCCCATTCTAGCTTTGATTCTTTTATTCTAGGGTCCACGCTAGAACCACGCCGGTGCGCAAGTCCGCTCTCGGCTCTAGGCGGTGGATAGTCTACTGGTTCACCTCTATAAGTGTTGCAACTGATATTGAATTTTGACAGCCCATCAGATTGCTTTCACGCTATGTCAGCTCCACTTTTGGTAAACCACCGCAAGATTGTCCATTTCCCAAGAATTTCCCTCTGCGATCCGTGAAAATTTACTTTGGGAAACTCACTTTCTATTATCAACTACTCTTGACTCAAAATACAATTTACTCTCTTAGAACCCATTAGACAATTGAGAGTAAGATGAACGCAGATTAGATGGATGCTCTCTTCTTCCGAAACCCATCGGTAAAACTTCTGATAAGGCTGCTACTTGAAAAAATCCATGCATATTATCATTCTAATTCCACCTAGCTAGATGAGCGCCTTTTCAAATTATGTAATAGTGCGATAGCCCCTTTAGCTGTAAAGTTTTTGAAGAATCCTCTGCAGTAAACAACGCAAATGCACCACCTTTACCCGCAACGCCATAAACCACCCCCCATTCCGAACACGCATGCCGCCGTTCAAGTCCCCATTTCCATTTTCCCGATCGTGTCAAATGACCTCGCACAATCAATTGAATTCCGTGTTCCTCCACGAATGTATTTCAGCCGCGAAAGATATGCTAGCCGAGTTTTCCTTAATCAAAGTCTTGCCAGTGGGTGCTTTCTCTCTTGATCTTCTTGGCAGTAGCATCCACTTCTGGGTCAGGTCTTCCTGGATTGAAGAACTTGGCCATTTTCAGGTCGTGCTCCCTTTGTCTCTTGATCAATTCTTCCTTTTCGGCTTTCAGGGCTTTGTCTTTCTTCAGGAGAGACGTTTGTGTTCTCGCTAATTCCAGTTCCTGCTTAAGTTGGTCGCGTTCCGCTTTAACCCTGGCAAGTTCAGCATCTCGGTCAGAAACACTTTGCTTGCGGCCAGCGTTCGTCTTCCGAGCTTTACTTGTTGAACCCTGTTCCGCCTACGTTAGTACAGAAGCCGAAAAACATATTTAAGATGCTTACCTTTGATTTTGCTCCGGAATTCACCTGAATTTCTTCCTCCTCCACTTCGCCATCTGAGTCTATAGCAAGCACTCTTCTTGTGTACGTCGTTTCGAAGTCAAGATCCTGATCAGGGCTTGTCTCTCTGATGGTTGGTCTCCTTCTCTTAGCTCGAGTCTTGGCAACACTAATTGGTCTCTTGGTTTTTCCAGTAATCGGAGCCTCAACTTCCACTCGTCGGCGAAGTGCTTGAAGACCATAGGCTTTTTGAATCGCATCGAGGAAAGACTCTTGTTCTTGGCCAAGTTTGGGATTGTCGATACCCTCATTATTACCGTCTTTGATCACAGCATTTTGGTTGCCAACGTTGTCAGATTCGTTATCCAGATTCGTTTTTGCGTCTGAATTGCCAAGAAACTCGTTATCTTCATCGTCAGAATCATCGTTTCTGAGATTGCTGATCATCAGATCTAAAAAGCCCTTGGCGACTTCCAGGTCAGTCACACCATTGTTGGCATAATGGTCATCCTGTTCGGAATCGGCTTTTGGCATATCAGCAGGCACGTCAGCTTCGTTGAAAAGAACCCCTAACTCTGTAGCGGTTTTGGTTTGATTCGAAGGTTCGGCCTTAATCTTTTCATAAGCTTCCTTCCAGCTATCCCTCAGTTGAATCACTCTCAACATCGCCTGTGAAATAATTTCAACAAGCTCGTATCGAGCACATCTCCTGGCATCATCTCATCCCATCTCGTATCTTCCTTTCCATCCTCAGCCGCGTTGCCAAGCATATCATTTATTTCAAGGTAACTTGCGCGGGTCTGGGGAAAGTTTTCAATGGCTTGTATAAATCCGTCTGGAATATGGCCATCGTAGCGGTTGCAAGTCCAGGCAAGCCCATCGACTGTTGGTAGCTGGCCCTGTCGAAGGCGTACGTAGACCTGATTCCTGTAAGGGTAGTAGGCTGTTGGCGTGGGCTTACCATCCGAGCGTCGCAAATTCATAGGATTGCCTGCAGGTGACTTGCTTCTTTTTCGATATTTGTGGCCTTGGACCCAGAGAATACATTTCGCTATTGGCGCCATATTTTTGCGCAATGATTTGGAGCTAATTGTCTTTCATTAAAATAGACATTGAAGTATGGCGGATTGCATCGATGAGGTGTGGAAAGTGCTGTAGATTGAGGGGAAGGACAAGACGCGCGGAATCGAGATGATGTTCTGCGCAACACTCCTGAATGGAGGAAGGAGCGGGAAGCTTCAGAGTATCTTTTTTTATACTGAGACAATTAAAGGGTCGTCAAGGCTGTTCACCCACTATATCAGCTTCGGTGATACGTGAAAAGGTGAAGAAATATGCACCAAGTAAGATAGTGGGGAAGTTTTAACAAGATACCTGAGAAGTGTTGTTGTAGGTATTGAAGAAAATTTGAAGAGAGCGTGGAACAGTCAAGGAAGTAAATATGCAAGAAGTCGGAGAACTCACTGGCGTGGAATGATACGACAGGAGGAAGGTACAATCTTGAGAGAGCTGCTCGACACTCAAATGCCTACAAAATATTCGCTGCTAACTTTTGAAAGGAAAGCGCAACCTTGAGTTTCAAATGAATGATGTTCCAGGTGTAATTTTGCTTCATTTGAGTCACGTTTATTGTAACCTCCAATCTCTTAAAGGTCTTAGGAGATCAGTAGTGACTTTGAATGAAGATCTGACGACATTGCACCTACCTCCTTATTAATGGATTTACAAGCCCACCCTCTCTCCGTCTGAAATCTCATTGTGCCAAGTCTACAAAAGAGACTGAAGAACAGAATGGGAGAAGTGGTGGACCATGAACGAACCTCTCCCGTTCTAGCCTTAACTCTCTCGCATGGTCTAACACAATGAGGCTTAAAACGGGAGGAAAGGGTGGGCTTGTAAACCAACTAATGCAGTAAAGTGTGCAGCCAGAAAAAGCCGGCTAGCCGGGCTAGGTGCTGCATTTAAAGAAAGCATATTATCGCAATTTCGTCTTAGGGCTTACACATTATAAATCAGTTAAGTTTGAGCGATTATGAAACTTGTATTTAATCGTATCTAGTTGCTACCGTACCTGTTCATACTTTTCGTAACACTATTCTCAAAGCTGACAGCCAACCCCCATCTTTTCATTACATTACTTTCGAAAAATTATCCACCAATTAATTTTTCGTTTTTCGCAGAGTGATTTAACTGCTAGCACGGTATGTTTCCCAGTAACTTGCCATTCTTGTCGCTTGTCCTGGGGTGAACTCCTCATAGCACTCACTATTTGTTTCATTAGCCACATCTCAATCAAAAGCAAAAGGGTGCGAGTTTGATCCAAAGAAAAGCAACATACTCGTAGCTGTAGTCCATATAGTTGTGAATAGGATCAACACCTGGTGAATTTGGGCAGGAATCGCGCGAAGCAGGACATCCGGTCGTAAAGCCATCTTGTGCTGGGGCTGTTGAGCTGTGTCAGTTAAACTTCCAAGAGATTGCAGAGAGAGACTTACTATCCGAGATTCCATCATTGGTTGCTGAGCAAGCAGCCCCTTGGAAAGTGTGGAGTAGACCAAACCAATGACCAGCTTCATGAACAACAGTTCCTCCACTAAAATTTGATTTCATATCAGTAACTGAATTTTTAGGTAGAGTCAAGGGGAATCGAACAGGTTGTAATCGGCAAGAGTACCCCCAGCAACGGAGCCTGCCAAGACAGCACACCCATCGAGTATGAAGTTGTTCGACCCAACGGCAGGAGTAGTGACGGGGAAGTAACAGTACTGAAAATCACCAATTAGCACAATTTCGTGTTTAGAAAACATTGGAGAAATCTTACTCCGAGAGCATCTTGATCAAGGTAGGTTTGAAAGTAGATGTTGAGATCTTTGTAGGTTCCTTTTCTCAAAGCTCTTTTCATGGTCAATTCGGCATCATCATTGGACCACGTTGGGTTGACGGTCCAATCTACGCCAGCTTGCACAAAATCAAAGCCATAATCTGCATAGGCATCGTTCATGTAAGCGGTTTGACGCGTCAGTTGATCTTGAGTGAGATAACCCCCAGCAGTAGTCTGGGCCCTCGCGACGACGTGGTAGTAGATGTTGACTGTGGTAGTTGCAGCCATTAAAGGAACCGGGAAAGTGCCATTGCTTTCGGCTTCTGCTATTTCAGCAACGCCTTCCTGCAATCAAAATGTTAGATCATAGCGTGGATCAGTAACGAAGAATGGTAAGATGTCTCCTCAAATTGGAGACATATCCTCCTCGCTAACTCGATTGAAGTGCGAAATAGACATAGGGTAAATTAAGCTTACGAGATATTCCGCTGTAGGATCAGTGGCACACCGAGAGCGGCCGGTACTCTCCTGCCTGGGGAGGTTGGCGGGATGGTCAACGACGACTTCGCGCGGAGCTTTGGCCACGTGTGCCAAAGCTGGGGCCAACACAGCAAGACCAAGTACTGCCTTTGAAAAGTGCATGATGAGGGTGATGATGAGCGTTGTTCGAGGTTAAAACTGGAATTATCAGCAAGTGGAATAGGGGAGATCTTCGTCGTCATGAAATAGTGCAAGAAGAGACCTTGAAAAAGGACTAAAAACGCTTGGAATTGAAGGTTGAGATCTGATAATAACAGAGTCGAGGGAAAGAGAAAGTGTGAAGGACGTACCGAATGTTGAAGAACTGCGATGAGGCGTGGTTGAGCATGAGCAAGAGAGCAGAAACCGTTAGGTATTTATACAACTATGCATCCTATCTTCATAGCATTGCCCCCACGAATTCCTCGTGCTTTCCGGTGGGAATAGATGGGCTTCTGGCATTCAGATAACGATCATTATTGTTCTTGTTCTGAGCTGCCTATTCTAGCATTACACCGGTAAGGCTGCGAAACCAAGTTTCTAGGCATCGTGTAGTAACAGACGATAAATCTCACAACTGGCCGAGAGCGTAAATTTGACACCCCGCAATTGAGCTTCGACTGCCGCGAATGACATTTGTCGGTTAGCGAAAAGGAGAAACTGAGTCACGTGAAACACCAGCTCGAGTCAACTCCCGATTTTACACCGATGTACAAATACGATGAAAATAGATATAAGCTTGGCATGATAGATATTGCGAGTTCTTATTGGTGAGGTCGGTGGGATACATACTTGGTGGTATTGATCAAAGCCTGCCGCCAAGTAAGAGCCAAGGGTATAAGCTCTCAAATCGGCAAGTCATTGTGTTGCCAAGTTAGACGCCGAGCAGACAAGCGATTTGATCGATAAACTGTCGGTCGCATCCGGGAAACTCTACGAAAATACGTGCGGGTAGATAGGTAGTCGGAGGAGTTGCCACTTGGCAAGAGGCTCTGCAAAATAGACTTTCGCTCCGTAAAGCCAAGTTCGAAAAAGCCTTCTGGCGGGAAAGAAGGACAATGTCAATCTGGATATCCCTCGGGTCTAGCCGGCGTGTTTGCTCGTAGACGACGAAGGAGGTAAAAGACACTCGAGTTACTGTAACAAGATTGGGACAATGTCAATCTGGCTGGAGGTCGGAGGTTCGATGGCGCACGTGACAGCCCCCAACACCACGCCGCCCCCTGAGGAACGAAGGTCGACTCTTAGCCACGATACTGTAAGATTGGGACAGGCAAATACAAAATACAATCACTAACGCCTCAATTATTAGCTACAAAATTCTCGCAAGCGGAGGTTTTCGGGTTTTTCGACCACCCTTTCGGCGTCACCCGACGTTATCACCCCCTTCCATATTCTCCAATCTCCTGGAAACAAATCTTCCTTCCTGTCGTGGTCTTAAGTATCGGCCCACATAGATTAACGTTAAACTTTACCTAACTTGGCTGCATTGGCAAACAATCCAAGCCATGAGCTTTTAACTTCTCTCCAACTTGTCTCTCATCTGCTGCCCGCCCCCAAAATAATGCCATAAACCGCCTTTCAGTAAGGATACGACTATGCTTCTGCCTCGGTTCTTTTTGAAAAGGATTGAGATCACTTTTCCAAAAATGCCATGCTCGGAGTCCACATGCATTCACGTGACTCTCCCCCCTTCAGCGCTCATGCCAACACTTCGGTATGGCACTCGACATTGTAACAAGACGCCGGCCAGCAAAGTTAAACTTGTAATGCAGCTTGCCCGTCGAAGTTAATTATTGGCTTACCGTATTCTTTGGGTTATACCCCACCTATTCTCATTTATTTAACAGTTCATTGCGTCACAATATTTAGGAGAATAAGCGTTAAAATTGGAGAGACCCAGAGAACAGAATAACATATCGCATTCAAACTCTATTCTCTCTTATATGGCTGGCACAATGAATTTAAAAACGGGAGAAAGGAGTAGGGTTGTAACCCAATTAATGCGGTACTGTTGAGGAATCGAGTGTTCGTGTTCGGTCTGCATTCCTCGTTGCATTCCGAGTAATAGTATATCTTCTCTCCGGAGGAAGCTTACCTTCCTCCTCCACCTTGATTAATACATTTACATCTACCCCTACCTTCTGTGCCTCTCAGCATTGCTCAATAGGTACCGTATTTCTCAAAGACCAGTCTCATTTCGCCAAGGTACAGCCTCGGTCAGATCTAGGTATGCACTGCACAAGTCACGAAGACATCTATTAATTTTCAAATACCATGGAGGTCAAACTAGGTATCGGTTCAACCCTATAAATCGATGAAATGATTTTATTGATTTGAAGGACTGGTAAAGCAGTCCAAGTGATTCCTGGTTGCTCTCATTGGACACTCAACTCTCCCCGACACTTCCAAATTCTTTCCACTCCCCCAGAAGAAAAGAACGGTTAAGAAATACAGCGGTAGCGGAAAAGCCATAAGAAAGAACGAAACCCTCCACAAACATTGATACTGAAATAAAAGAAGTAATCCTAGCGGTCGTGTTTCATAGTAAGGAACCCTATCATGGAAGTCCATTGGCATGGAACAAATCAACACCTGAAGCTTGATCGCCAATCTGAAGAGAGATAATACCGATAGGACTTCCAAAAGTGCTGCGCTTGCTTGATTCTTGAGCTGTATCCAAGATTGGTTGAATCATGATTTCGTGATTGTTCACTACAGAGTAAACAGTTTGCGTTCCGAAGGCTCCGTACTTGAGCTCGTGGTTGGTCTGAGCCGCTTGGTGAATGGCATTCTTACATAAGGTCATCAGGTCGTAGTTTGGCAATGCAGTTGTGTCCGTTGGGGTAAATGTCGCCAAGAGATACAGAAATTTTCCTTTGTGGACGAGGCTTAGATCTTTCTTGTGCGTTCCTTGGATGTTGTAACTGAATGTTCCAGCCGTGGTGGTCTGATGCGGGTCGACTTTTGCCAGTTCAGTGCAGATATCAGTGCTCCAGTCTTTATCCAAATTTCCGCACTTGAGAAAGTTGGTAAGTATTTGCGGCTCCCCCGCTGTATCGCTGGTCTGATCAAAGAATCCGACAGGAGGTGGAGTTCTTGCTTCAAGATTTCGCTTGCTCTTATTTGCAGCAACTTGGTCGCCTGGAATAATCAAAGGAGGGACGGTCATTCCTCTCTTGGAGATTATCTCATCCGGTGAATAGGCTGGCCCGGGGTCGATGCGTGGAAGATCCCGTTTGGACTGGGATGCTTTGCAGGCCTCGATATCTGCAACAGCGATGGGATTGCTCGAATTTGCCTGCAAAAAACTGTGATTCATATCGTAGAGGCAATCCGCAAGCTGAGCTGGAGCTGGATTGGGATATGGATGCGCAATCGAAAGCCCAACTGTTGCTAGGACAGTGAGGTAGAGGAGGGCTGGTGGAGGCATAATGGTGGTGGATAGTTGAATGATATCAAGAGAAACTCTAGAAAATGATTAGAATTGGCAGATGAGATAAATACAACGGGTGTAAGTACACTTTGTTAAATTGCTGTTGGTGTGGATGTGGAGTTGTGGATTGATGTTTGTCGTTTCTTTTGAACCGGCTACACTACTTATATACGTGGAAATCCCTATTCTACAGATAAAACTGCCAAGAATCAACGGTTCACTGCAATCAGAAGATTCCATTGCAATTCTTGCCAAGTATTCCAAAGCTCATACACAACACGATCAAAGCAAGGTTGTTTTAATTGCAGGAAGAATATCAGCCTCACCAACTCAGCAACCATTCCTTCTTCTTCGAATGGCGCATTTCACCCCCAAATCTTGATCCTTTGTTCCTCTAAACGCAGTTTCATAAAATTAACGTTCAAATTCACCTCAACATGAATTTTTGCCAAGCCCAATATTTCCATGATGAAACCTGATGTTGGCTAGAAGAGATTGACGGTGGCTATGATATGGTAAGCTTCATAAAACTCGGTTCATCCTTCTGTTAACAACGAAGAGTGTTTGTTGTTCCCGTCTTTTCGCTACGAGTGAATCCTAAGAGGATGGTGTTGGTTGGAAAAGGGCCAGAAGACATGGTAGAGAAAAATGCGTTCCCACGCCAAGAACTGAAGGAATGTTGGCACAGATGTATAGTTGTTCGAAGAAATAGCGATGGAGCTACTGTATGCAAATTCTGAGTTTGCCGTTAAGTGCTTTTGCGGTAACTGCAATATATATATATATATATATTTTTCAAAACATCTACCAAGTTACGGAGTGATTGTTTGACCAGCTTGCGGTGTGCAATGATCGACTCGTTGCCTTTATGGTAATTGTTGTTATAGATGCGAAAGCCCTATTCCCAAAACCAATGCATGCATGTGCTCTTCACTAAAGCATGAGAACTGTAGCTTCTGGGGTAATTTGCTCCCAATTTTTTCATGTGGTTTGAAAGTTGCCCATCATAATCTTGCAAGAGATTCCTGAGCCAGGTTTGCTCAATATGTCTCATGTTGAAAGCGGTAGAAAGTATGGACAGTCATTTATCCCATGTTTGGGGCAGTGATGTTGTTTGCTATAAAATTGGTTATAGCGTAGCCAATGATGCAATTTCAAGTTATCAGGGCTGAGAAAATGAAACGCTGCATTGCATGGTGGAACCAACGTGTTGGTAAAGCGGCCAATTGTTGGAGGGAAAGGGGTGGCTTAGCGAGACAATCCTAGCCCTCGTGTTGGATGTCGGTGAACCCATAATCTATTCGAAGGTGCGCAGCAAGAGAGCCCGATCATTTTAAGCGCCAATTTGAACTTTGGCCTCGAAGATCACCCAACATCTTCCAAATTTTTCCTCTGCGTGCTCTCGACTCGATTTTTATCCTTTTCAAACAACTCCGCCAATTCGCACGATCTTTTAGCACAAAGGTTCAGAAGCACGTTTCTGATAAGCAGTTTCACAGTCAAATTCTCCATCATTCAATCTGCCTTCCTCACGAGAACCTCAAGATGCTCTCCAGTCACCTTCTCTCCATCTTCTTGCTCCCAGCAATTATCACTCCCATCGCCCTAGCTCTCCCAATTTCCCAGCAAGCAACCGCCACTCCTCTTTGGTTAAAAACCTTGATCCAATCTATCTCTGAAGATGCAGAAAAGGAATTCGGGTCCGGTAGGCAATTTGATTCATTGCCGGGTTCCTTGTTGATCCCTTTGCAGGAGGCTAATACTTGAAAAGTCCCGAACAGTCTTGGCGAAGGGAGAGCTATCGGGCTCATAAACATCCAAGTCGGACCTAAAAATGGGAAGACTGATGTTTACTACCGCGGGCAAAAGATTCAGGTTTGAAGGGGTGTGGTAAAGAAGCGGCAGGTACTTGGTTTTCGCAATGGAGAGACGCTTCGGAATAAGCAGAGTGGGGAATGGTTCGTGGGATCATTGGGATACAGAGCAGTCTTTACAGTCATTTTCGGGGTTTGATATTTGGTATTTTGACCAGGTAGTTGCCATACAATGATACGAAGCTCAGGTTCTCCTACTGAATGTTCTCGCGAAGACTTCGAAGTGTCAAACTTGTATATCAACAGCTCCATTTCTCCTAGCGAAGGCCTCTCGCATAGGCGCAGCTTAGCTTTGTTTCACCGAATTATTGCTTATGGTTAACTCTAAATAACGATTTGTTGTATTTTATTTCGCAAGTTCTATCGTGGTAAATCCCGTGCTTCAATATTCTTCAACGTGACATCCCGCGCTGCCTATGACAGGTAGACAACGACCCATATGGCCGCCAGCAGACCCTCAGCGGCAAAAATAACCTACTTCACCATAGACCCGCGATACTGCATAACGCCATCTTCCACATCAAACCAAAAGATTCATTCATTTTTTGTAGGATGAAGGCTGTGTGGAATCCTCTAGTTGGTCTTCTGCCAAGAAAATAGCAACAAGTCCCAAGACTGAGTTTACCCGTCGATTTCGTTCAGCCTTCAATCCTCTTGTTGGAATAGTTCTTTCGAGGACACAGATTCATATTATACTTCCAACTTCGCCCGAGTTCAAAGCTAAATCCATAATCCATTCCGGCCCGTTGCTATGAAACTCATCCTTGATGTCCTGTCAAATTTCTTGCTTAGCAGGTTGTTTGGAAAATTATGTTCAAGCTGAATAGTTGCAAGCTTCTACTCGTGTCCTTACGTACAAGAATATCTTCGGCATCCTGTGGGGTCTTTGTCGTTGTCTGCCAGCCGTAACGTCCAACTATAAACAGCAAAGGATTAATTGCAATCTAAAGGGGTCAGCAAGTTGGTTTCCTCGGCTTCCTTGGATGGGAAATGAAGAAATTCCTTGACCTAGTGCTCTTATGCGTGTTGCTAAAGTGCCTTTCTTCTTAAAAGTTCTACTACAAGTACGACCCCACATCCTCCAATTTCAAAGCATCGATCAAGTCATTCCCTATTTTCACCATCATTGACCTCCCTCAATCTCAATTGGAGAAATTATTTACCTAAATTTTTGCCATCACTTCTGCACAATTTTGTCAATACTTTGAGGAATTGAATAATTCATCTACCAGGCGACCTCAACATGCGTATCACACTAGTATCCCGATTCTTGTTCGCTGTCGTTTTCGCTACATCCATTGCGCAAGCCGGCAGAATTGTATGCTCGCCTCAAAGTTGTTCGCCCAACAAGAGGAGCCTTTCCCATCGCGTAGCAAGGGACTTGAGCGGTAGCACGTACAATTACCCCATATTTCCAAGAGCTCTTGATGCAAATATCGATATCACCAAAGCCATCAGCGCACTTGACAACAAAGACAAAATTTACTTGGACCACACGAAGGACCAATCCAGCACTGCACTTTGGCGACCTTTCGTGGCTGAAAATTCGAAGACTTACAACCCTGATCCGTTTCAAATTGGACTCCAGTACCTGACAGGTTGTACTTCAGTGGTGATCGTTGGCCACCGTGGGGTCTTCGCGGCCCATTTCTATGAAAGCCAGACGAGTATAAATCCTCCAAATGCACAATACCCGACAAAGCGAATGAACGGTCAAAACAGCCAGAAGTTTCCGAATTGGCTCGACTACTTTAATGACCTGGATGGATCGCCATTGGGCCCCCCTAAAACCTTTCCCGAGGTATACATCATCACCCCAACGAAGGACGCCGAAGAGTCTGTTCCCGATACAGGCACAGGAAATGAAGATGAACGGCCTGGGAATGTGATCGGCTATATTGATGGTCAGCGCGAGTACGAGCAATTGTATCAAGACATTTATCAGCTGATACAGCGGCGTTGGCCAACGATCGATACAATCAACGAAGTTCCCTACAAAGCTCTCAACTGGTATAATATTGAAGCAGCGTACGGAAATGCGCAGTCCGATAAGGCACAACTTGTGTCAGGGACTGCAGGTAAGATTCTGTTTGAGTTTGAAGGAGGCGAGAAGGAATCTACCCCTCAAATCCGCTTGCATATTGAAGGAACCCAGAAGCTCTCGGTTAATCTTCCTAAGCTTTCATAAGTGGTCAACAGAGGCCGGGGTGCTTTCTTAGCTACCATTTTGCGGACGACAGTTCACATTTGGAAATCTTACCACACGTGTTTCTCATATTGTCGAAGTTTGCTGTGGCGTTATCTTTCATTTCGTACTTTCTCTTACGTCTCATCGGCAGCTACTGTAGTCATCAATGGTGGATTCGAGTTTCAAGCTTATTTAATATTTATTCTTTGTGGAGAAAAGAAAGAAAATCAGAGATCGGTAGGACACTTATTGTTTTCAGATCACCGGTTTCTGCATCAAGCAGGACAAATTTACTGCGTACCGGGAGGCATCTTTAGCAGATTGAGAGTTTTTATTTTGATACACGTTGGCTTAAATGGAACTCTTTTTAACTCTATTCTGGGGGGAAACAGTTTAACGTGATGCCAACTCGCAGATTTATAATGCAATTAGGCCAAGAGTATGACGTGGGCGCTGATTATGAATATGAAGCTCTTTTAGGTAAGTTTTTAGTGGGCGCCCTTCAAGGGAAGCTCTTTCAGGGTATTGAAGGGGGGCTATCACGTGAATTTTTAGTGGGTGCTCATTTATAGAAGCTCCATTAGGGGGGCTAAAAGGGTAGGTGAAACTCCTTTAGGGAAGAGGGGGGATATCACGTGAAATAACGTATTCTTCTTTTACTCTGTTTGCTTATCCAGCCTACAAGAGAACTTCAAGGCTAGGCTTAGTACAAGTCACGGACCCTGTCCGCGAAATTTACGATGAGAAAATCGACGAAATATCCCAGTCCAGCATCATTGACGCGGCACGAGGCGGCTACCCCGATATCGTTTCTTGCTTGATAGATCATGGCGCAAGGACAACTGGAGTCATAGTTTACTTTATAAGGGACTGTTTACAGAAAGGCGTGGAGGTAACAATCCAAGTGCTCGATGTACTGATTTCTCACGGACTGAATCTAAAAGAGGAGCCATACGCATTAAGGTAAACAATTCTCCCCAGTATACTGTCAGGAATGTCCGCATTGACATTCAACTCAGGGGAGATGTGGGGTCTTGTATACCTCTGCTAGATTATCTTCTTTCGAAGGGTGCTGACCCAAACGCCTTCACTTCCATCCACGGAACCACATGTCTGCCTTACGAAGAAGTCGGCGGAGACAACAATGAAGCAATAGGGCTCCTCATCGATTATGGTGCAGATATGAACATTTCAAATTTTATGCAGCAAGCAACAGGAATTCCCGAGGACACGCTGTGCATTAAGCGAATGGAGTTTCTCCTTTGGAAAGGTGTCAATATCAACGAGAGAGCGGTTTATTTACTGGCTCGGAACCCAGCCGACCATCTGTGGGAGTTTGGTTTGCGTGAAACTGCAAAGGGAGGAACCGCACTTCACTGGGCTGTCCGCGGCTTCACACTCAGGGGAAGAAATGTTGATACGCGAAATCGTATTAAATGGTTGTTAGCGAATGGAGCGAATCCCGAGATTGTTGACTACAGCAACAAGAAGGCCATTGAATATTCGAAAACCGAGGAGGTAAGAGAGATCCTGAGAGAATATAGCGGCAACAGTGCGACTGGTGTCGGAGTTGAAAGTGTCTCTTAAGTTAAAGGCAAAGCTCTTATATATGCCTGACAATGGAAAATGCCTGTATTGGGAGCACTATCAATAATAGTACTATACTGTATGCGTCAATGCTTTAACGTGGAGGTTTATGACATGAGATTCCAATCATTACCTCAGAATGCATGCGATATGCCCTCCATGAGACGGACCTGGCCGGACCCGATACCCACCCGCTTATTACTTACGTACTTCTAATCACCATCCAAGATGGATCTCACACTATTAGATTTTCTACTAATTATTAGATAGAGGCTGAAAGTGGTCCGTGCAACGCTAGTACACGCTAGTAGGTTACCCCGCTTCTCAGTTGGAAGCTCGTTGGAACCGACACACCTGCAGTCCTTCAACACCTCACACCTCCCCATCAGGCATCGCAAAGCAATCAACGACAAGAATAATTCACAACTCAAATATCGCATTCTCGCACATCAAGCGTCCAAAATCCCAAAGAAAATGCACCAGCAAATGAATCCCACAAACCCCACATCCCGACCAGCGACAAGAATGCTCCTCTCGCGCACGGAGCAATGTGATCTCGCGCGAGAGATTGGTCGCGCGTTCAGCTCGGCCTGTAAAGAAGGAAATCTAGAGCTTGTCCAGTTCGTTTTTGAAGACCTTGAATCGCGTTCAGACTTTGATCGTGAGGATCTCGATCGAGAGCTCCGCAGGAATATCTATACCAACACCATCGACGCCGCTAAGGGAGGCCATGTAGCTATTGTCTCCTGCTTGTTGCCGCACGGCGAAGAGAAATTGGCGGAGAATGTCACGAGATATGCTTGTCGGGAGCTGCAGGGAGAGCTAGATACTGCAATAAGGGTTGTTGATACATTGCTAAAGTGCGGGTTGAACCTTGCAACTAACATCCCTTCTATATTACACTGGTAGTGAGTACTCCATGCTCTTCATGTGTTGCAGTAGGCTCCAAATCAGTACTGATGAATCGCAGCGAAGTTAAAGATTGCGAACCCTTACTTAGATACCTGCTTTCCAAAGGCGCAGACCCGAACGGCTTCGATTACTTTCATGGCGACCCATCACTCCCCTTCATTAACTACGGCAATGAAAACGATGTAGCCATAAGACTTCTTATCGACTACGGTGCAGACCTAAAACGTTCCAATTTCATGCACCGGGCCACTGGAATTCCAGACAATGGGTTATGTATGAAGCGGATGAAACTATTTCTTGATAGGGGGGTAGATGTTAATGAGCGTGCCGTGTACATTGGGGGAGTTGTTCCTCAGGGTAGCCGCAGAAACCCTGGCGGTCCCAGACACATTTGTTTTGGTGGTACTGCTCTTCACTGGGCGGTTCGTGAGTGGTTAGTATCATATAGTAACATAGATGTACGCCCTCGCATCAAGTGGCTATTGGAGAATGGGGCGGATCCTGAAATTACGGATATGAATGGCAAAACGCCCATTGATTATGCGAAGACTGATGAGATGAGAGAGCTCTTGAAAGGGTATGGTAGCTATGGTGTTGCAGCTGTTGAGGATGTTGGGACTGGACTTGAAAGTGTCGCGCTCGAGTAAAATAGCATCGCTCCCGTTAGTTGGGCTTCACAATTCGGACTTGAATTGCAATGAAAGCGGATCAAAGTCTAGCTACTGTGTCATTCCTTCTTCTACTCAGTTTCAGCAAGATCGCAAAAATGCGCGATTACTTGTTGGCCTAAATACTTGAGTAGTTGGTATAAACACCTTAAAGCATATGGGGATATTCGCCATAATACTACTTTAAATGTACAGTAATTCAATGAGTACGGTAGACTATAGTAGCATCCAAGTCATCTCAGTTGAAACCCAAGTGTATTTATTCTGCTGCTGCGAATTCTTCAACGCGAAGCCTGCCCACAATCTCAGCTCAAGAAGCATGAAATCACTCCCCACAACTCCTCATCACTCACTCCTTCGGTATTCTTTTTACACCACTTCCTTCCCAGAATCCAAACTCTAACCCTATCATCAGGCTAAGGTTGCATTTAAACCTGCTATTCATTAAGTCCTTCAATCATAATCAGGATGATATGGGATTCCTTTAATTACCTTTTCTCTAGGTGAATTTCTACTAGGAAGTCATCATATTCTCTGATCAAATCAAGATAAAGTTGCATGATTGCATCCAAACTTGCTATTCACTAACTCGTTACAGTACAAACTAGATCTAACAAAATTCAATGTCTGTAGCTGATGATGTGGCACTTGCAAAGGAAAGTGGTTATCTACAAACACCAAGGTACATCTCGGCGATCCCCTTCTCTCTCAACTTTTTTTCATTGAGTGAATTCACTAAAGCTCGCACGTCATCCATCTAATTTGCTCATCCCTTCTTGCCGTTCATGCAAGATAAAGCGAGATAAAGTTGAAGATAAAGTTGCATTGCAATTTTCGACTTAGTATTCACCAACCAATTTCCAAGGTTATTTTAAAAGCTTGTTTGTGTTATGTTTACTCTTTACTCTTCGCCCTTCTATCAGCTTTTTACTCAAGCCAACAGGTCAAAGTTGAAGTTGAAATAGGAACCCAATAAGCAATCAATCAAAAATTCTTAAACTCATCTCAGAACAACCCACCCCCTAAATACAAAAACACCCCCCCCCCCACCAAACTCTTCCCACCAACAAACTCGGAACTTCTCCCCCCAACCAAACAATCAAACTCTTCCCTCCCATCACCAAGATCTCAGGACCTAATAACCCGAAGAGAACTCTAATCCAAGTTATATACATTATGTTTGAACAGTTTGCTAGTACTTTCCGTTCACCTCCATTCACCATTCACCCCTTCACACCCCCCGGCTTCTTCCGGAACATCAAATCTACAATCCACCACCACTACAATTCACATATTCACCAACACCTACCCTTCCCATCCCCGGAGTTCTCCGTATTCCTTTGAGCAAACTTAACTTCATAAATCTACCCTCAGCCCCTGAGCTCCTGTGCGTGCACCAGTAAAATAAACCAACTACCAAATTCATCACACTAATCTCGTGACAAAATATGGAAGGAGGGAAAAACCACGTTATGGCAGGAATGCGCAAAGGCAAAGGCCGAAATGAGCGAGCAATCGAAAATACGCTAAAGCATCATTCCCCCCTTGGGAGGTATCATACGTGGCATGGAGGAAAGAAACCCCTTGGCACATTCACATCCAGGAATGAAGGCTAGAAATTTAAAATGAAGACAAGTCACGGTAAAACCACATCAAGTAGATCACAAAAAAATAAGTCAAAAATGGTAGTACTTGCAGTGCTTTCACATTTGTTACTATTTTAACCGCTGTGTTATCCATTCAACGCGGGTAGCAAAGCAAAGTACCGGGTATCTCGTTTCCTCCACTCCATCCCATTGAGCAGGGTATATTAAGTCTCGATCCAACGCGCTACCGTGCTGCATTATATCAAGTAACCCCCCTACCATCCACCACCTCCAACTACTCAGCATAGTACTTCTCCCCCAGTGTCTCGATCAGATGTGGGTCTGTCCTTCGACGTAATAGTGTAGCAATCTATCCTATGCTTCGACCCATCCGGGGCCCCCCCATTGCCATCCAGCGATGTGCTTTTGATTCCATCCATCCCACCGAATTTAGTGTGCAAGAATGGTATCTGTCGGTCGGCCTTGATGAAGAACCAAGGTTCACTGTGGAACCGAGAGTTGAAATGAAAAAGAAGAACAAAGATCGCTAAAAACTTCAACGCAAAAATCCGAGTCGCTAATGCCGAGATGAGGACGAAGATGCGAAATTGGAGGACGGACGGGAAACGCTTAATGCCGACAAATGAATGAGCTTTCTTTTGGGAAATTTTTTGGTGAAAGCGGATAGAATCCAGGGAAATCGCACAATCGGTACAAATTGTGATACATATGAGAGTCGAACGTTTGAGAAAATTAAATCGAAGCGGCCAGGTAGGCATGTTACGATCTGCAATCAGTGCATTTCCATTTCAGTGTTGTACGGTTGGTAATGTTGATTGGTGTACGGGTTCAGATTCATCTGAGGTGTTGGGGTGACGGGACATCGTGGAACTTGTTGATAACCTTTCATCTCGTGCCCATTGCCACCTGCAAAGTATTCTCCTTCGGGGGTGATGGGTGGGGTCATGTAGCCATGAACCATGTTATTCCCATATGATTTCTGAGGGGTACCGGGGAACAAATCGGGGTTGGCATGTGGCTTTTGCAAGAGAGTTTCGGCAGGTGGAGTGGGAGGGTTGCGTCGGGCGTTTAACAATTCTTGCTGGCGCAGGAAGCGTTCAACTTGGACAGAGACTCCGGAAGCCGATGGAGCAGCGTGCTTGCGGTAGAGGACCTGCGAGGGGCGGTCGAGCTTCTGGGAGAGATCGAGCAAAGCACGGCTGACTTCGTGATCATTCTGCTCAATGGTATCGTCGGGACGACGGAGTATACCTTTAGCCAGAGCCAAAGCAGCGTGTGCCATGACGGAAGGCTTCTTGGAAACAAACTCCTTGTGGTACAAGGCAATCTCGGAAAGATACAATGCCATGTGCTCCACCTCAAGATCTTCAGGTCCGTCTTTGGTGCAAAGCTGCATCCAGGTGTCTACTGTCGGGTGCCCGATGACCCAATCCAGCGTATTCAAGACGTGCCATTCCATCTGGGTGAACATCTCCTCATCGTAGAGCGAGCAGCACATGGACTTTAGTTCTCTAATCATGGGTACCCGATCCTTCTTATCACCATACTTGGCAGCAATCAACAGAGCAGCACATCCAACCAACTGGTAATGTCTCTTGTAAACAACTCGTCGTGAACAGTATCGGTCCAGGAGGTTGACTGCAAGGAATAGGGTTTCGGGAAGCAATTGGAAGGCAGCATGGGCTTCAATTAGGAAGTCGATTAAATATGGTCTCATGAACCATTGAATCTCTTGTTGAATGTCAATTGAGGCAACGTCAGGAAGAGTTTCGCCCTATTCGAAGGTTAGCATGGATATATATCGAAAGATGAAGTCAGTGGTCTTGACCTCCATCTGGTGCATGTGCTTGACAATGTCTTCCATATAAGTATCGCAAGCTTGCCTCGACAGTTCGTTGGCCATGTCTTGCTGCTTTCTACGCCCCATTAATTTTATGTAATCTCGGGCTGTCTGCTGCGGTGGATAGGACTCTTGTGTCTCTACAAAGTAGGTATCACAAGGCTCTGATCTGTAGGCCATGTTGGGTGGTAGAGTATCGAGTAGGTGAGAAGAAGAGTTGTTGTTTCTCGAGATTGTCAGGACAAGTGAATGGACGTCAAGTTCGCCAGGAAGCTTCGACCTAGGTAGTACTCGGTGGACACTGGATTGATATGAAGGAATGTGATTGTATCGTTCGATTGAACAATACTCCGGTGCGTCGAAGAATTATAATTAGAGAGCGTGGTTGACAGAAATTATATCAAAAGAATGACAGTGGCTAGTCGAAACCGCCTCGCAAAGTAGACTGAATGGTGAGGACTTGAGGTGGCAGGTCAATATCACTTATGAGGGCTTGTGGAGAGAATCTGAAGTTGAGACAGATGGATGTTAGCGAAATTTTTCATGCAGGGGCGGTAGGGAGGAAAAGCCCATGAAGCCGCAAAGGGGAAGGGAGATTTGAGCCTCGGCGGTTCAAGAATGCTGGCGGGGAGCTTGCTTGTATGGAGCTACGTACCTGCTTGCGGATGAACAGAACAATCTGTGGTAGTTCCTACTCGGGATGAGCTTGACCTTTGGATGCAGGAAGGAACCGATGGAATTGAGATCGAGTTCTGTGTGGGAAAATCGAGAGTTGAAGGTGGGATAAACGAGTAAACGTCTCCGACCTGTGGCTCTGTGGGATTGTTGGGTGTCGAGTTGCGTCGAGGGCAGATTTTTTGGCGGAGAATGTCGGGCTGGTAAAAGACCGTTGGCACGCACAATGCTGGACCAGGGAGGGAACCGTCAGCCGATGATCTTGCCTGGTTGACGCAGCGTGAAGAATTCTGGAAATTGAGGGCGTACCTTTCTATTGTCACTTATCTTTGCTTCCCTGGGGTGGAGCGTAATTTTAATCTAGATCGCGTCGAAGCCGAGTCGAATTGATGTTCGTGCTCCGGTCGAATATTTTCCAGAGAAAGGGATTACCTCGTGGAGCCCTGGCGGGTGGGTGAATTGGGGTTCTGATGGAACGTCCAAAGAGTGTCGGGGGTGGTGGGTTGGAAAAGGGAGAGAAATTTCCTGGATCAATGCTCAATGCTTTCGCAGGGAACACGAGTAGGGAAGGTCGGCGGAACACAATTGCGGAATCGAGGAATTTCGAGTCGATGCAATCGAGGGCGGAAGGTGTCGGTCACGACGTGGAGGAGAAGAGTTTGGGGAGGAGAGAGGCGGATTGAATGGATGGGCGGACGGGTGAGAGCTGGTGAATACTCCTCGTGGATGGTGATCGGAGCTGACAGTTACGGACAGACGAGAAATTTGGTGTTGCAATCGAGCATCACCTAAACCGGGTATATATCAGGACGTCGTCTTCTACTGCACAAGCTGCCAATGGATTCCAAGGTTCCTCCTTTCCCTCGGTGTGACAAAATCGAGGGTATAAGGAAGAGAGGAGGAGGAGAGGGGGAGGATGAGGGTTAAGGGAAGAAAGTGGTGAAGCAAAGCATCGTGAGAAAGCAGAAACGAATGGGCCTGTCCAAGGCACACCCGACGGGGGGCTAGTCCAAAAGGGGCTACGGCCACGATGACCCATACCCTAATGCTCCCCTGTGTCGACACCAACCAAAGCAAGCGATCCACCCTCCACCTTAGTGCGAACGAGTAAAGAAGAAGCGGGGCGCTGGGGACGGACTACGAGATGATGGGGCCAGGAGAGAGGATGGGATGGCATGGCATGGCATGGGGGGCCCAGTGGAGGTTCTAGGAGGGAACAGGGGTCTGTGGGGGTGTGTATTGGACCGTGGTGTTGTGCCTCTGGTGCCTCTGGTGCCTCTGGTGCAGAGAGCGGTGCACAGCAAAAGAGGGGCCTCAGGGGAGACACAGCACTCGTTTTGCCCGTGTACACAGGCTGAGGAAGCGCAGGGCATCATCGTCAGACTCTGGACGGTACAATGCCTTCTAGAGTCTCTGGATTATGTGTTCCAGTCCTTCACACAGTTCTACAGTTCTACAGTGCTCGAATGACGCTCCGCTGGCCCTCCCGGGGGGCCACTGCCGTGGAGGCTGTCTTCGCTGCGCTCTCGGTTGATTCTCTCCTATTGATCGAGGCGGCCGAATAGGCCCAGAAATTCCTCTCTCCACAGGCTCGCTCAGCCAGTGGATCGGGTACTCTATTACGACTCCGCGACTGCCGGGGTAATGGTTTACAGCACCTCCTTTTTCTACCATTCTGACCTTCATGCTCTTAAATAACCCAACTCAATGAGGCTTGAGATGGAAGATATTCTGAAAACGGGAGTCCCTTTCCCATTCCAACCTCAATTTTTCCTCATGGCCTGATGCAATAAAATTGAAAATAGGAGAGGCCATATTAAAGAAAGGGGTCGTATAGATCAATTACTACGGTACGGTGTTTGCGTCATGGCTATGATATTCTGGACAACACTGGACTGGGCCCCATAGATCTTCATTTACTGGCTCCCGGCGGTCTCGCTTGAGACGACGCGGTGCGGTGAAAACGGTGGCCGGGAGCTGTCGACGAATGCCATTTGATGTGCTGCCTCGAGGACATTTGATCATAGCACTCTTCAGGTGTCTTCGATTGACTCGTCGAAATGTACCTTCGCTGTACCGCTTTGTTCCTGGCGATGGTCAGCGGGCACTCACTCTCTAAGGCTTTTCCAAGCATAAACCAAACTCTCCCGTCGCTTGACGTAATCAGTCCATTGTCAGAATTCAGGGGTAATGTAATATAACTCGGCCCGGCAAGATGGGATTGGCGTGTTACCGGTATCGATTGGCTTGTACCGAATAGTACCATCGACTTTAGTTACTTTTCTAGAATGACCACCAAGTACCACAATGACACTTACGGATTACGGCGACAGCGATGTCCATATGATATAAATAGTTATGGGTGACTATTGGGTGACGCGAGAATACTTCTGATGCTAATGGATTACGGTGATAGACATGAACTACTACCCGCGGGTAATTATTTTTTATTTCCAGGGCACGTCAAGTGTCAATCAGCAGGCAAAAGCATCGCGGGCGCAAGCGCGTCTCTTCTTGAGGATGAGGGTCGTCCATCAGGTCCGGGAGTAGAGATTCGCGTTTCGAAGCATTACTGGACTGTTGAAAGGCTTGGCCCTGGCAAAGCATGGCCGGCCCTGCCAATAATGCCATGACAATTCTACCAAAAACACGCTTCAAGCTTGTTGCTGCAGCTCCTCTTGAAGAACGCGTCGAGACAGCGGCGCGAGCGTGGCTTTCCTAATCCCATTAGATGCCGGAAGCTGCACGCACTCCAACTGGGCCATTCTGCCCACAGAGAACGACAGGCCCTTCCTTGGAACTGCTGCTCGCTCAGATGCCATCTCAGGTCGCGACGCCGACGCCGCCTGCAACTCAACACCATCATTGGGTACAAGAGAGATGGGAGAACCTGACCGAGAGGCACGGCTTGGCTGACAGCCCATGCAGCCCGGATGCAGCCAAATCCAGCTACTCGACGGTACAGATTCAAGGAAATCCAACACCCACCACCAGAACAAGAAGACCAGCCCAGCTATCGAATGTATGGTAGAGAGACGCCTCGAGAGTTATCTCCAATCCCGAGACATGACTGGCCGCCCGCGCAAAGGGGGTGCTATATGATCTTGTCATTGTGTGTTGTCCTCGAGGGGTATTCAAGAGGTGTGGCAGGGTGTAGCCAGCCATGCCACTGCTGCTGCCAAAGTGCGTGCATGAGAGGCAGCAGGGAGGGCTGAGGCTGAAAATGCAAAGGGAGAAGGCAGCACGGCAGCGGCAGCATCACCAAGCAAATAATGTCAAATCCCACCAAACAAGACCAAACAAACTGAACAATCCATTCATCGTCGCGACCACCCAAATGGAAGAGGCTCCCGAGATCAAACACTGCAGCTGCATCAAGCACACATGTTGATTGTTGATCGATGTGATAGCCCGAAGGTCCAACATGACAATGTTTCTGTCCTCATCTCCCCTTGCCGTCTAATGTCTGAATATCCTCATGTACGAAGTCGCCGTACTGCTCAACCAAAATCTCCGCGTCACTTCAGCCACACTACATCTGGACCCCACTCCGCCCATACAGGCTTGATTTGAACGCGCTTCACCACCACCGCGTTTGCACCGCCACATTTACACCCAACTCGGCAATAACGACTTCATATTCCTCCTATTCTAGTCTTATTCGAGCCTGCAAAATCTCAGTTCCAAAATGGACTCTTCGTTTCCAAAACCACACGACACCTCCCCACTCCTTGCACCGGGACCCCTTTTCTCGCGTGTTCTATCGATGGGGCCATGGAAGCTATGGAACAACTCGCTTGTCTGATGCTCATCAAAAAGGCCCCATTTATACGCGAAAAGAGCTTGTTCATCTCATCTCATCGCCAGACGGAAACGCTCTCCGGAATTTCCAGATTGCCTTCCCCGAGGTTTCCTGGTCGACGATGATGATAAAGAATGCAAATTCGGCATCGCCAAATTATCCTTACATACAATTAATTCCCATCTGGGTAGCTTCATCAATCAAATCACGAGCGGTGCGAAATCAGTCGGCCTGATCTCCGGCCCGCCAATTCTGTCGCCGCCGCCGCTCCCTCGCCATCAGCTTGATTGCTTCCACAAACGCACATCTCCAGGGCCCCTTGAAGCCAATCATTCTCCTTGATTCTCCTTTTTTTTCGATGAAACATTCCCTGTCAACCTCCGTACCGAACAATTGAATTGTGATTGCGTGCAGCAAGCAAGCAACAAAATCTTCATCGACCCGCCGCCAACGCATCCGGCGGCCTTTCCAAGCGACCTCCTTTCTTTTGGCCATACCAATTGATTTACACGCATTTGACGCGTTAGGTGGAGAGATTGGGATTTGCATTCTGATCGCATGCGCCCTAACTCATCCTCATCCTATGATAGAATTGAAGTCTCGGTAGCCGCGATGACATGGGCTATGGGGATTCGTGCCGACCGTCTATCAGTGGACCGCTGGAACACACGGTACCAGATTACCAACACCAACCTCCTGAGTTCTCCAACGGCGATGGACGACCACGGTGACAACACCATGGAGACATCCAAGGAAATCCTAGACTTGAGCCGTTTGCTGTCTCACGGATCCTCACACAGCACGAGACTAGAGAGACCCCTTACGCTCGAGATGGACTTCCGTCCCGAGAAACCGCGTCTAAGACTTGGATCTGCCGCGTTGTCGTACAACACATATAACATATGATAGGTAAAGTCTTCATTTTGAATTGATCGGGAACCTGCTGTTTTCTTTGCACCTCCTTTCTCAACGGGTAGAAATGGAGGGTTCTACCCCGCCATCACTCCCTCCCGTTCTCTGCCACGAAACGAAACACGCAACTCAATTCATCACGAAACCGCACTGGCACTCCAAAGGTCCAAGTTCTCTTTTCACATTAATTTCATCCCATCTTCCATTACAAAAATAGCCTGTCAAAAATAGCCTCTCAAACTTTAACTCAGCCCTTCAATTCTACCCCCCGAGCTCACATCTTTTATTTTGAATTCGCGTGTTGGATATATGAGGTTTCTGTATTTGGCAGGTGCTGGTGAATTATGCATTTGGCGGGCTCACTTCGGATTTGCTGTTGGCGGTTGGCATTTTTGTCCCATGATGAACAATTCCATTTGCCACCCGTGGATGTCGTCAAATTGACGGCTTGGAGTTCCTTGCCGGGAAGCATTACAAGATATTGAGCCCATTCCAACGTCCCCTAGCTGATGTGTTGTATGCCTTGAACGGGGTTTAGTCGGTGATGTTGGGATGAGTTTGGATGGTGGCGTTGATGTGGTGTTCATCTCATCTTCAACGCCTTATTTGTTGAGCTTGACGCTTGCTGAGCTGGAAATACCAGCCTTCCTCATTACGCCCGCCGCCCATCGACGTTCGTTGTAGGATGGAGGCGAAGTTGATTATGTAAGTTTGTACGCGATTTGGGGAACACGAGTTTCTTACAAGCTACTGCTGAAGCCTTTACGACTTCGTGGATTTCTTTCACTCGCATCTATTTTCCCTTGGTGGGATTTTGACTTCGCCATTACGGCGCGGTGTGAGTAAGGCAAAGAAGGCTTTGGGAATAGTTTCACGTTTCAACTCCACTATCTGATCCCATCTCACTGCGTTTCTCACTCACCCGCGCCATGAACGCGTTACGAGTGCCCAGCGGTGACCGATATGCAAGCACTTACACCTCGCCTCAACGCATCTGAGCCTGAACGCGCGAAGGTCTAAATGCACGAAGGTGGACTTGAGGATATCCACTGGTGACAATGAGTAGGTCCGCTATACGACTCCTCGGGTTTGTAATGTGGGGAACTGAGAAGTCTGTCTAGACCTACTGTACAAGTGGAGTCCCAAGTTTTCACGAAAGCCTCACCGCGTCTACAACCTCACCCCCATGCAGAAGGAAAACTGCATCTATGAAAGATGGGGTTACGCTCTTCTCAATTGCATTTTTTTCGGTGGAGCAGAGATCCCGAATAACGAAGAGACGGAGAATGAAAAACGCAAAGGCGGGAGACAACGCCTTTCTCAGAAGCAGAAAAGGTAGGTGTGAGGTAAGATCTCCAGCTGTAATGCGGCTCTGCACCGCAAAAAAGCTTTTCCTATGAATCGTCAACGAATCGATTGACGTCGACCGAGCAACAGGCAACAATGTGGATTCTTATATGCAAGCACTAACTCATTGCATTGCAGTTGGACCCAATTGCAGTTTTTGTGGACCATACGAGTAGCGGCAGGCGAGACTCTGGGAATACCTTCAATTCCACTCGTATACGCGCCATTTCCACTCTAAAGTCTATACTATACGCGCTGTCTTGTCCCGCGTTTTTCATTCTTCAAAATTGGGGGCGGGGAGCGGAGAATATCCAGTTTTCCTAGTGGTAAAGAGGAGGAAAAGCTGCAGCATGCGAAGTGAAAAGAAATCTCTGCTTTACAATGAGGGGAAGTTGGATACCAAATTCTGGTGGATTGAAAAATGTGAGGTTGCGGAGAAGAGGTTTGGTGTTTGCCCCGCCATTTCTCACCAGCCACACTTCAACTCCCCGAACTTTTTCGTTACCCCACTTGCTTGAACGCGATGAGGCTGAATATTCGCGTTTCTTGATTCCATTTTCGGAGTCCTATTCTTTTTATAGCGGAGAAGAGTGTAAGCTCGCCCTCGTTGCGTTTGGCAAGAATTAGACCACCAAGTCAGAAAAATAAGAATCGTCTGTCTGTTCGTTGACAGCACCATCCTCACCAAGCCGTCAAAGCTAAAGCTACAATACTCGCTCGCACTTCATCTGATGAGGAGGTTGATCAAACCTCAAACTTGTCTTGACCTTCCCCCTCTCATCCACTTCTGTGCCATGAAAAACGCGTAATTTCGCGATGGTGTCTCGACGCGATGGCACACGATGGTGGAGAGGAATACTAGGCTGTGGTATGGTACCGAATCCATTCCCATACATATTTCTGGCACCTTCTTACTTGTGGAGCTGGCTTAGAATGCTTGTTCTTGAAACGAATTCCCACGACAGTGCAATTGTCGCGTGCCGTATTGTGGCTCAGTAACTGCTAGCACCATTTTTAAAGGAAGATGTCAAACTTGCCCACAACGCTATTGAACTATTCGGAACTTACATACCCGTAAAACCTTCCGAGTCCCGCCGCTAATCCCGAATGGACATGATGAGGATTGCATACTGACTAAGAAGGTACGAGGGGATTCAAGCCTTTGAATATCATTGGTTTAAGTAAGGAGTTTCGGAGGCTTCCCCGCGTTTACGTACTTGGCACTTGGAAGGTACGGCCACGGTTGGATTGGGAATCTAGGATGTGATAGTGGCACAAAGGGGGATTCTTTGCTTGGATTGAAGCGAGCTTGAGTATACATCAAGCCAGCCAGAAATCCTCCCTATATCGAGTCAAAGAAACCAAACTCGGAGCACCTAACGCAAAAGCATCACCGGTCTGCACCATGACACTCGAAACGCATCCATAGCGCATGCGCAAATCCACAGGGCTGGGTCACGACGTAGGAGTGCACTACATAAAGTCTTATTGCATTTTGTCGGGTTTCTACGCGTAGGCAAGTCGCGTCGCGTCGGCCAAAGAAAAAAAAAGAGCTGACATTTGTTTCAAGCAAGCAGTAAAGCGGATTCGATGAGGCGCGGCGGAAGCTATCTGTGCGGTGGTACTTCCGCTGAGGATTTCTATTAATGATTTGAGTCCTGAAATAAATCATTTATTTGTTGGTGTTTTCTAGGCGTTTAAATGTTGGTTTATTGCGATTGGTTTTTTTTTACTTGGGGAGGACACGCGAGGTGATGTGATGTGACCGCATCAGCATCCCAGAGATTCGCAATCTTGTTAACTCGAGTGTCTTTTACCCTTCGAGCAACTACGGCTGCCGGCGAGGGATATCCAGATTGAGAGATTCGGTACCAGGAACGAAAAATGTCACCACCAACAATCTGCAGTAGCAGCGTTTCCGGGACATGTATAGTAGTTGGCTTTCTTGGTCGATTGGTTTTCTTGGTTGCAGCAAGTGCTGGGTTAAGAATTGGAGGCTCGATTCAGGCAGATGCTGGTGGGTATTTTACCGGTAGGGTTGAAGCTCTTGATCTATGGTACGAAGTATCGTGAGTATGCTGCTGGCTTTTCGGCTTCCGGGAGATGCTTAGATGCGCCTTTGCAGCAAAGTCAATTTTTCTGAGACGTGAAGATAGAGTTGTGTACCTTGCCGAGCACCATTGAACATTGCTTATTTATTTTGGTTTGCCATGGCGTTCGTATTTTGGTGTTTGCTATTATTTTGTGGCCTGTTTGGTTACTCGTAAAGCCGGTACACAAAGTCGCGCTTTGTCGCCCCCAACGATCTCACGCGTACATGTGTACTCGGTCTGTCCGGAAGTACGAGAAGCGAAAGAGCTCCTCCTCCCCATCTTCAGCTATAAATGATGTAATTGGACATAGCGGAAATACGAATGTCATCACCAACTCGTTCATCTCCTCGAAGCGCCTGGGAAAATCGTACCTCTTTATCAATACTCTAGCATTCCGAGAGCAGATCAACATCCAACTTTCTTCAGCAGGCCTGTTCTTCATGAACCCAACATCTGGGCCACAACGTTGCAGTGCATCATAGGCCTCCATCGCGGTCCCCTTTACCAAACATCCAGCCTACCATTACCGCATTTGAACATAACAAATACTCAAATGGCTGGGAAGGCAGAAAAGGCGGGGAAACAGGATGGGTAAATAGTAACCCATGATGCGGCCCTTCTATCTAGCCCTACCACAAACAGCTGGCAGAAATCAAAATCTGACGCAACGCGCTTTTCTTCCTTCCTTTCAGCTTGTATGTTTGCTTGCTTGCTTGCTTCTAAACCTTGTCTTTTCAAAGGAAGACCAGGGCATGGAGAACTAGTCGGCGTCCCTTCCCATAATTGTATTTTGCGGGGAAGCAGGCTAGTTTCTCGCGGTGCTGACCAGAATCAGCCCAGCCCAGGGAAACCCAAGAAGGCAAAGTTGCTTAATGGAGAAGGTGCTAGCAAGTAGCGATACGAAGCACGAGGGAGCTTTCTCACGTTGTATTTGATCCGCTGGGTGAAAGCGCGGTTGTAGACGTGCAGGTGTGCATTTTGAAGGGAAGATGGGATTTTAAAGATGGCATGTGGAAGTGCAGATAGATGGTGAAACGTTTAGCTCAGATGGTGAAACATTTAGTTTGCCATACCATTTGCCTCCTCTAGTCTCCTCAAAATCAAAGCATCTCCTCACTTCCCCCTTTTCTTCAATGCCGGATCTTACGGCTCGGAACTTAAGTTCGGCGCCACAATGCACGTGATGCCAAACTAAAGCCAAGTTGGTGCGTGGCTTGCATTGCCAAGAAACGACATCTCGTATGAGGGAGAAAATTTCCGAAGTTACTGGCAATTAGAAAACCCGTGATGAGGCAAGTTGATACTCCGTACAATCTTACCGGAGGAGAGGCTTCTCAGGTTCGAGCTTGCGAGTTCCGCCGAGGCCGTAACTCCGGCTAGATTGAAGTTGATATGAGAATTAGTTTTGGCGAGTGTTGGTATTACCGGTATTGCATACATGCTCGTAACATTCTGTATTGTGTGTAGCTCTAAAGGGGTTGAGAGGAGAAAGGAGAATATGCGGTACGAGTGTGCCCATATAAACGAGGAAAGGGGAGACAGATTTTGATGGGACGAGGAATGGCCATCTGCACTTTCATTCCTCATCCCATCCCCGAAGAGCTTATCTCACTTCCACACTTCTTCTAGAACTCGACCCCTTTCTAGCTTCAATTTCCGCGCTCGACCTCTTAACGGTTCGGAGAATTTAGCTGGTGAAGCAAGCCTCATTTCGCTTACGGGGATAGATATGAACGACGCGTGCAGGCATAAAGAGAATTGGTTATGTTGACGGGTATATGTGTAGGTGAGGTAGGTGTGGTGAAGTGTTGTGGTGTTGATAAGTCGATAGGTTGGGGGTTTTTTTGGTGGATGGGATGGGGGTGAGTGGGAGTTGGTGTGGGGTTTGATGTGGTGAAGGAGAGGGGGGAAGTTGTTGGGATTGGGGGAAGAGGAAGTGAGGGATGGATTTGCTTTGAAGAAAAGCAATTCGAAGTTCCTCTTCAGTAAGAACTTGAACTATTGTAGAGTTAGTTAATGTACCGCATTAATTGGTTCTCTAGCCCACTCCTTCTCCCCCGATTTGAACTTTGAAGCTTATTGTGCCAGACCGTTAAAGAGAACCCGTTTTCAGAACTTCTTCCATTTCAAATGTTATTGTGCTAGGATGTGGAAGAGAATGAAGCTTGTAACGTACGAGAAGGGTGGTCTGGAAAACCAATTAATGCGGTACTCAATGATTATATATTAAGTTTTCTGCGGAGGGCGATGACTGAACACCTGTACGTGGTGCCCTCTACGAACCTGGAATTGCAATATTATTCCAGAGCCTAGATTCAGTCGGCGATTCGTCGCAT
>QYAP01000488.1:0-31770 GCA_003988905.1 Hymenotorrendiella dingleyae
GTGGGGGGGGGGGGGGGGGGGGGGGCGGTAATTTGTATATATGAAAGGAGTCGTCCACGTTCTGTCAGATTGACGAACAACATGTCCATTGAAAGCACGCATATAGACCGTATTACCATCTCATCTGTCACCACCCTTTTTTTCTTTTCTATCCATGAATCCATCCATCAAAGTTCACTCGTATACCCCGCACAGAAATCCCATCTCCATCTCTCAACTCCTCATTTCCCTTCTCATCCATCCCAACCTCAAAGCAAAATACACCTTTTCCTTTCCCACGCCGCCCTCCCCCTGCTCCAAATGCCTGAAGACGGTGGAGGGGAAGGATGGGAGGGGATGTGAAGTTCTTGGTGAGGTAGGAGGTGTGGTTGATTGAGTGACTTAGGGATTTTATATGAGGGTTGTAGAGGTGAGGTGCGGAGGGTAGTGCTTTTTGGAGTGGGTGGGGAGGGCTTGGGTTGGGTTATTGGATTTTGAAGAGTATATGCTTGGTGGTAGATGTATGGAGGTTTCATAGGCTTCATTGCACATAACATCCGCCTTACCAATATCGTGATAGCAAGACGGATACACCATGTACGGCGAGAAATGTCCGTCACTTCGTAACTATGACTTAAATAATAGGGAGGAAACATAAATCCTCTCTAGACACCAAAAATATCAGCTTCAACTACCTCATTTTCACCAAGGAAAAAAAATCAAGCCCTTTCTTAATACCTCCCCTCCCCTAAAACCAAAAACTCTAGCAGCAAAACTCTACCCCAGCCGAAGCCAGGGTTTAGAAAACAACAGTTAAGGCATTTTTCAAGTATACCCGGCCAGATGTGTTTAAGCGACGAGGCGCCCCTTCTCTACTATGTAAGGTAAATCAGCTTCGGGATTGGTGTAGTTTGTTCGGGAGTGTCGTGGCCGGGCTTATATGGCGAGTTGCTGATTGTACGATGAGGATTGGGTTTTGGGGTTTATGGATGGGTTGGGGGTGGTGCAGTTGGTTTGGAGGTAGGGGGTTTTAGGCGAGAGGGGAGGGAGGTGAGGGAGAGGAGGAAGGCGGATACGAATGTGCCGTTGAGTCTATTAAATTTAGGCTCCTCGAAATGCTTTTAATACCTAAGCTTGGAGAACTTCTGGCTTTTTCCTACCAGGTAAGCATGAGCAAACAGGTCGCGAATATGCCCCCATATGTACAACTCCTATCAAAGTAAACATCTTCACCTCCTGTCGTAATCCTACATTGCATAAGCAAGCTGCCAAATCCAAGCAAGCAATCAGAAATCCATGTATGTACATCCTCTCCGCACATATCTCAAGGACCACCCTCTCTCCCACGTCTCGCAACCTCCTCCATACTAAAAGCCCTACTCACCCCCGGCCGTCCCTTAACCGGACTCACAATCGCCGCAAAGCCGCCGGCACTCCCAATACCACCCGCGCTCAGAGTAACCGCCGAGCCCCTTCTGGAGACATTTGGAGATTGGGTCGGACTGCTCTGGTTACTGCCCACTGCCGTCTTTTGTAACTCCGTAACCACGCTCAGAGCTGGTGTTGGTGCTGCCTTTTTCGGTATGGGATGCCCAAGACGTCTTTCAAGTGCTCTTCGATAGCACTCTATATTCTGCTCCCGATGATCATCATAAGCCTCTAGTTCCGACGCGACTTTCTCAATAAGACTCTGCATATTAGTGACAAGCTCCGTACGGATCATCTGCGCGGTCCTCTTTTTCCGTCTTGGCTGGCCTGCGTCACTCATCGATACATCGCCATCCCTATCAATAGCTTGACTCTCCACCTCCCCATCCTCCAACCTCAAATCCTTCGCCTTAAACGTAAAATCCTCCGCCCTCGCATCCTTCCTAGCCGGAGCCTTCATCTTCCTCAACTGCTCCTCCCACACCTCCCTCTTCCAACCATGCGCAACCCCATCTTCCTCCTCACTATCACACCCTTCCCAATCATCCTCCTCCTCTTCTTTCTCTTTTCGTCGTTGATCCAGAACCTCTAACTCTCTCCTTGCATCCTCCCTCAATTTCTCCGCTTGGCGCTCCGTCAGAAATACCATCTGCTTCCTCACAAAATCCCTTTGCTTCTCCGAATGCTCAAGAATGCGCTGTAACTTTTCCGTGGGATCGACGGGAGTAGGTGTTGCGTCGTAGCCTTTGAAGGGGGCGAAGATGGCGGGGGCAAGGTTGAAGCTCGAGGGTTTCTGTGGGGTTTGTGAGTACGGGGTTTGGAGGAAGAATAGGAGATAGAATAGAGGCATTGTTAGAGGAATACTTGTCTGGATAATGAAGGGTTCTGAGGTCGTGATGGGCATCATATTGATGCCCAGATCACGTGTGACGAAATTAATTGAGACCTTGAGATTTGGGATGAGAAGTTGCGATCCAGGCCTAGCTGGAAGAAGAAAAAGAATGGTACGAACCTCTGCTTGTGTAACCCGTTCCTCTGCTGCATGCGCCATTTTGGGCTTTTGCCTTACAGTACCTCGGGAGCCCGCAGGGTTGTCAGTTGCCTCACTGGTTGCCTCGTTGCGAACCCCAGCTCTTCCTCTCCACTGCAAGAGCCTAGAATGCGATGATCGATCGTTCCCAATAATTCAAGGCGCGCTGAAACAATTCTGGTGGTTGTGATGGATGTCAGTGGTTGTCGCTGTCAGGGGCCCGGCTGGTTGCATTTAAAGGACGGGATTGCGGGATGCAGCAGATTCCAGAAAGATGGTGAATTGTCGTCCGTCCATGGCCTGAACCTCGCCAATCATAAACCCCTCAACCCAGAACACAAGTAATAACCACCTCTCAAACTCTCAAACTCCTACACTTTGGATTCCCACAAATGAAAAAAAAATGAAAGGCAACACCATTGTTGATCAGAACTGCCGTGAATCTCCACACCGCATAAACCATCAGTCAAAAAAAAAACTCAAAACAATGGACTAGAATCCAGGACTAGGCCTGCTCTGGCGGTCGGAGTTCAGGAGTTTTTACCTCTTTTATCGCATGCGCCACGGTTATCTCTCTCGGCATTCCCCAAAATTCCGGATCTCAAAGAGACGTTACCCATGCCAAGATGTCACTCGAAGATGGAGTACAAAACCTTATTGTGCTTGGTGAATGAGGGGTCTTGTGGAGAGAAAATGGGGTGGGAGAGGGGAAATGTGGGAGAGAAAGAGGGTACATATATACCGTTGCTATCCCTCCAGGTTCTCAATTTCATCAAAGTATTGTGTGACGACTCGTGCATTTTGATATCTACTTAAATTATCTTAAATTTGTTATATCCACCAATCATGGCCGAAGAATTTCAACACGAAGGAGGCTGCCTCTGCAACAAGGTAAGCTCCCGCGGCCACTGGCATTCTTCAAAAGGCCTATCCCCAGTAGCCATCCAGCATCTGGTTAAATCATGTATGCTTATATACATATAAATAGATTCGCGTGGCCTTCTCGGGCCCGTTGCTTGCTCAAATGGTCTGCCACTGCCGTAAGCATCTGCCATGAATTCCGCATACCGGCATAACCCTAATATCCCAATCAAATAGTTGATTGCAAGAAGATATCCGGCAGCAACTACAGCAACAACATCGTTGTTCCCGAAAGTAATCTCAAAATCTTGAGTGGTAAGAGACTTCCTGGCCCTCATTCTCCTCGGGCGCTGACAATATATGCACAGGCGAGCCCAAGGAATACACGAAATTTGGAGACTCTGGAAAAACCTTAACGTCGCACTTCTGCGGCGATTGTGGTACCACGCTGTACCGTAACGCTGAAATGATGCCAGGCGGTGCCATTATCAAGGCCGGCATTCTCGACGATCCAGAATGGGTATCGAAGAATCCACCAAAGGCCGAGTTTTATACAGCCCGGAGAGCTGCATTTCAACCTGCTATCGAGGGTACAGGTCAATACCCGGGGATGAAGACAGCGTAGATAGTCGAAGTTGGAGTGTGGCCATGGGCTGTGCGGAACAGCCCAAGTCTTGCCTTGGGCTTTCGTTGTTCGGGCCTCATTTGGATTGGTATGATAAGGCTGATGTATCCAGAGAACCGTACCCATATGGTGTTGGTTGATTATCGTAGAAAATCGTGTCGAATCATCTAGGGGGTAATATCTGTCTGGCGTACTCTCGAGCAACTTTGAGAACTTCCCGAACCGAGTCCTCCACTCTTCTATCTTTCCTTCTTCTGAGCCAGAACAATATAATCCCAAGCACAAATGCATCGACGATGAAATGTCTCGCAGCCAACCATACGAACCACCCAAGCCACTTTCCTAAGGTTCTGCTTCTCTTCCCTTGATATTCCCTTCCCGTTGCAATCTGCTCTCTCAGCGCGGCAATCTCAGCTGTCATTTTCACCAGGGCTTGTTCAACTGTCTTCCTCCAAGTTCGGGTCTTCTTGTCCTTGTTTCCATTTTCATTAAATTCGTCGTCGTCTTCGTTATTATCATCGTCGTATCGATCGTTATATCCTAATCTCCTCTCCGATTGCTGCTCGGCCTCGTCTTGCTCGCTCATCGGGCGTAGCACTCGCATTGGTCCATCGCTCCCAGAGCGTGGCTGTTGAAACTGCCGTGGTTGTGAACTGTACGTTGTCCGGTGGCCCGGCGAAGATCCAGAAGAAGAAGCGCTGTTGTTTTTGATCTGGTCCCAAACGAATTCAAGCTCTGCGACTAGTTCCCTAGCATCACTGCCCAATTCAACGTCAGCTTTAGCTGTGGCAGCCAGATTGGTAGTTTCTAATTGATAGACTTACGCTGTGGTACTGGCATATTGATGCATAGTTTCAATCAGCGCCTCGATATACCTCCTCTTGGCCTCCGTCCGACTAATACCCCTCTGAGCATCCCAGGCATCATATTTATCCCTCTCCCTTTTCAATTCGTCTCCTTTTGGTCCTTCCTCATCACTCCTAACGCTCATCGGCCTCTCCATAACCCCATCAACATCCCCCTCCATCGCCTGTTTATATAATCCATAGAGACGCAGACGATCGGACGGAGGTGGACGAGACGCCCCGGTCTTGGGGATTTTCTTGACGGTATTGAGGGCATGAACAAACACTCGATCTATAAAAAGGCATTAGAAAGATTTGCAAATTCAGACGGAAAGAGAGCATCGCGCTACAATGATGTGATTAAACTGACCGACTGAGTCCGCCATCTTATCTATCTCCCACTTTTCGAGTATGGAAGACCGTGTACCCCAAGGCGTATCAATACAGCTTGGGCACAAGAATACACTCTATGGCGATACCATTTGCGCATAGAGAGTTCAGTTGGGAGAGTGAGCACATGGGCAGCGATGGCGTGGGTTAAGTGATGTTGAATGTGTTGTTCCTGGGAAGATTATTCGCGAGTTATCGCGTGTGCTGATGTGCCTCGGCGTTGGGTCTGCAGGGGTATGCTATTTGCTGGCGGACTAGGGGTCATCCCAGGAGCGAACTAAAAGAGGGGGGAAACATTGTACCAGTGGGGAAGTCATATACTTTTAAGGAAATTGAATTAATGCAACAAATCGTCTGAAAAGAAGCACAATGAGCGGCAACTGTTTCCTCTCTCTGTGCCTCTTGTATTACCTCCGTACATCTAGGTACCGTGTTGCACCTACAAGCGGTACAACTACCGAGGTTCTCCTCAGGGCAGTTCTCGGGGGGATTTCACATGCGAGGTCACCACCTCAATCATAAACAAACGATCCAATCGCACTGGAATAGGAAAAGTCCAAGCAAGTGCTTTCTGATGTTTTGGGAATCTGCTTTTAACTACATCAGAGTACTTGTTACTTTTTCTATGTGTTTGAATTGATCACTCCTTGCCCCTTACTTCATGTGTTGTGGAGAAGCATATCGACTGGATTTTCAACCTGATTTCAATTGGCAGATCTGAGTTCCCTTATCCCTTCCACTTCAGCAATTTCATATCGTTTTGCGAGTCCTTCTTACATTCATGTTCTTTTACTCTCATGCTTGCTCTTCTACTTTCTTTATTCGCCTTGTTTTATGGATGTTGGAGCAATGGAGGTTCTAGTTTCTTCAACTTTCTTGGGCACTTGCCGTTGCAGGTTTTGAATCTATATCTCCTAAGTCTTTGTCTTGTCCAAGTGGGCAAACGAAATTATAAAGCAAAGTAGATGGGGGTGTTGTTAAGACTCGGCAATTGGTGTTCATGCTCCTAGTTCAGAGTCCAGACCTGAGTGGGTTTCTTTTAACGGCTCTTAGGTTAGTTCGTCCCGCGAACGTTGAACTTCGAAGGCGCCGGCTTCAAGGTCTATTTTGACATGACCAGGTGACGGGGCTATTTCAAGGCTACATCATGCCAATTCCTTTAGGGTAGTGGGTTATCTTCAATCGAACTATAAATTGAGTCGCATATTAATCCTTTCATTTTTTTTTCGGTCAACATATGTGACATTTTTCGCATTCAACCGCCTCAGACAATCAGCACATCGACAACCTTCATCATGGCATCTGACCCGTCCAACCTTTTCAATCTCACACTCGAAAGCCCAGGCGTTAAACCAATTTGCGAGGCCTACGCCCAAAAATTCAAAGACGAATCCCAACAATCGGGTACAACATTCCTTGTGATTGCCATTTTTGCTTTGGTATCTGGGTGGGGTTTCATTATTTACAGGCGAGTATCAGACTACCGCGGCCGATCCAAACCTAAGAATGTGGAATGTCCCGGTCTCCGAAGCTCTTTTCTCTTTCTCGGTTGGTATCGAAATGATTGGAAGCCAAAGAGCAGGAAGAACTTTGACAGACGTTTCAAGAGTATTACGCATAGGGATGATTTGGTGACCGAGGAAAGAACTATCACCATCGTCGAGGATTTGAAAGACAATTTTTCTGACTGTCGGCTTTGGAAGTGGGAGAAAGTTGAGGGGACGTGGATTAGGGTTTCCATCGAAGATGTTCAAGAATCCGCGTGCGGCTGCAGCGTTATTTTCGCACCTCTGGCTCAGGCTGAAGAGGAGGAGGACGAATGGCATGGGGATCATAAGGAGCACAAAGATATCACCATGGACGACAGTAAGGATGCTGAACTGGAAGCTGCTAAGAAGGTCATGGCCATGGACATGCAAGCCCGCTGGGATATGAATGCGCAAACCGAGTACGAAAACCAGATCAAGAAAGAGATTTCGGATCCGAGATACGCTTGGGAGCAAAGTTCGTACCCAAATGCATAGGCTGGGTAGAACCTCTCTTAGAAGACACAATACAACACTTTTACTGCACGTTACTCTACGAACTGAGGTTTTCTGTAGGCTGCTCGTGCCACACCGAGTAGGAATTTTCTGGTGTATCCGTGTCATGTGTGCAGCTGCACCGCCAACGGATATTTTTGCTACTGCTGGTACACCCCTGCCCTCCAATCACTTCCCCAGAATTGCTTTAAGGCCTCAGATCCCGGATTCGCCTGCTAAGCAGCCGATTTCTTTCTCTATTCTCTCAGATATGCTTTTCCTTTCTTTCGGGATTTGGAGTGAGAGTTGTCTATTGAGGCATCTTTTCACGAACCTACGAATCCTACGTTACCACTAGAGAGCTGGAGCTCGAGGCTACACCATGGCATTTGCATCCGTCATCCTCGAGTCTGTAATTCTTGGGCTGATTACCTACACCTTCTACGGGGCGACATATCGTCTTTACTTCTCGCCAGTGGCCAAATTTCCTGTAGAGCTCTCAACGAATCGAATCGAATCGAATCCTAGTATAGTTCGATTCGTATTCGATTCGTGACCTCCAAATATATAGTTCGATTCGTTAAAATTCGATTCGATTCGTACGAATCACGAATTAATTCGTAAGTTTTTAGTAATAAAATTTAAAAATTATTTAAATATATTTAACCGATCAGAAAATTTCAGAAATCGAAAAAAAGGTTCTTTATATATAAATAAATTATCCGGCAAAAACTTTAATTAATTATAATATTATAAAGTAATTAGATAATTAATAGAAGATATATTATAAACTAAAAAGGGAGGTCTCGCTTAAATTTCGTAATTAACGATATTCTTTAAATTATAGAGTTTATGCGAAAAGGCTTTATAATATTATATATTCTCGGGATTTCTTTTTAAATAATCTTTTATAAGTAGGATCCCCTTTTATAATATATTTAAAGGATTAATAAGGTTATATTCATTACTTTATAATATTATATATATATTAATTATTTATCTAACGAATTCGAATAATTACGAATCGAATCGACCCAAAGTTCGATTCGATTCGTAAGGCTAACGAACCGTCTTTTTAATAGTTCGATTCGATTCGAATTCGTACGAATCTCACGAATTCGAATTATTCGTGAGTTCGTTGAGAGCTCTAATTTCCTGGCCCCAAACTTGCTGCCCTAACTTTCTGGTATGAGTTTTACTTCGATATTATCGAATGCGGATCGTACGTCTATGAGATCGAAAGGATGCACAAGATCTATGGTACACTCATCTTCACAACCGTCCCTACGATGTAGCTATTACTAACACCATTCTCAGGTCCAATCGTTCGTATCAACCCGTACGAGCTACATGTGGTCAGTGCCGACCTCGAGTGGATCAACCAGCTTTATCCATCGGTCGGCCGCGAAGTAGACAAGTTCTGGTGGTCTGCGGGCATGTTTGGCAACACTGAGATGACCTTTGGTACAATTCCTCACCGGCTCCATCGCAACCGCCGTGCAGCATTCGGCAAGTTCTTTTCGCCTGCTTTCATTCGGAAGCTCGAGCCTATGCTCCAGGGGCTGGTGAACTCGGTCTGCACCAAGATCGATGCCGACCTCAAGACCGGCAAGACGGTTAATCTTGTACACGCCTTCTCCGCGCTGACACAAGACGTTGTTACTGAATACTGCTTCTCGAAGTGTCGGGGGGTTCTGGAAATGGAGAATTTTGCACCACATTACTACGACTGGATGCAGATTCACTGTACGCTCACGCCAGTGTAAGCCACTTGTTCTTTCTAAGAAGTTTGCAAACGACAGCTTTTCGAGCGAAGAGCGCTAAGTACTTATGTGGCACTTCATCCATAAACAACGCTTTAGTGGCTTTGAGGTCTTGTATACTTGTATAAAGCCGTGGACGCTCCATTCGTTCCATTCTGTGGACTAAATCTCTAGACCATTGACGGCTATATAGAGCGGAGAATTGATGTGGAATGAATCTAGAAGAGTATTCGAGTAGAGTGAGCCTTGGCTTGCAATCAATAGCATCAAACAATTCCCATGGTTGATACCTACCCTCAACTACCTCCCAGATTCGTTAGTCAAAGCTACCAATCCCGCCGCCTGGCTCCTACGGGTGCAGACGGTCGACTATACTGAGCAAACCCGCCGAGTACTCAAAGGTGGGGACCAAGACCAGACCTCACACCCCACCATCTTCCACGCTCTCAAAGACGATCCGGACCTGCCGCCGTCTGAAAAGTCCCAGCAGCGTCTCGTCGCCGAAGCCGGCTCCATAGTGGGTGCTGGCACTCTGACTACGGCCCACATGCTCTCCCTGACAAGCTTTATGGTCTTGGATAAACCAACTGTACTCCAAAAGCTGCTGGCGGGGCTGGAAAGTGCGATGCCAGATAAGAACGCCAGCGTCAATCTCGCTGTACTAGAGCCGCTCCCGTACCTCAATGCTGTCATGAACGAGGGCCTGCGTCTCAGCCACGGCAGCATGCATCGGCTCTCACGCGTCCACCCTCAAGACATGCTGAAATTCCAGGATTGGGTCATCCCGCCAAATACAGCTGTGGCCATGACACCGTACTTCAACCACCTGGACCCGGATTTATTCCCAGAGCCTCGCAGTTTCGTCCCGGAGAGGTGGCTTGGGAAGGACCCAACCGAAATCGAGCGCATGCACAAGTACCTTGGCAACTTTGGAAAGGGGAGCAGGCAGTGTGTTGGTATGAGGCTGGCATACGCTGAGATTTATCTGACGCTTGGGTATATGTTTCGTAGAATAGGAACAGACCTCAAACTCTTTGATACGCAGCGGGAGAGGGATGTTGATTTTGTACATGATTACTTCATACCTGCACCGCACTTTCATAGTAAAGGTGTAAGGGTCATAAAGGTATAAGGGTAATTATTAATACTAGGGACTCCGGGGGATACCATTGAAAACGTCATGTTTTTCTAGCATATTCTAGCACTTGGATGTCGATTTATAAGTTTCATATTATTATGGAAAATTCTAGTATACTATTACTTGGATATAAAAGTAGGAACTGGAACCCTCATTTTAGGTAGAATTCATTAGTTGCTTTTTATTCGGACACTTGACCTATCCTGATTTTTTGATGACCTACACAGGGATAGTGGCTAGGAGGTAGCTATCGTCTTCTTTCTTTACCTTTAATCAATCAATTAAGTGATTTCTTGATTTATCGAACATAGCGTACCGTACGCTCGAACCGACCCAGGGGTTTGGTCACATGACTAGTACCCCTTAAACTTAGTCGGGTCGCTTCTTTGCCTTCGCATATAATTTTGAAAGGCACAGTCGCCCCTTTCGATGAATAATAATTCGAATAGATAACCATCTATGTACATTAAAGCTCTACCCTTGGAATTAAGTATTTCGGTGTGGTTTGAAATTCCTTGGTAAGGGGTGCTTCACTGACAGGACGAAGGATAAGCCGCTTCATTCGACGTTTCTCGGCTCCTGACTGTCTATCAATAATATCATCCCAGTCCCAATCTCCTGTTGCACATTGGAATGACTATCACCCCTCCTCCTCAATTGAAGAAAAATCGTTGATGGCCTCTAGCAACTTCGCACCAAGCTCTTTTACCCTAGGCGGCATGACCATTGAAAAGTGATCTACAACCAGATGTCAGCAAAATTCTAACTTTCAGAACGCGTTGTCAGGAACTCACCAGCGTCAACTTTGTGGATGATAATATTATTGCCGAGGAGATCCTCCCACCCGTTGGTCCCAAAGTCTTGTCTCTTAGCGAAGAACCAAGACTTGAACTCTACCTCAAAGTCGTTCAAAGTCATCTCGCTCATCGACTTGCCATTGCTGGCGGGCTTCATCGCGGGCGGCCAAGTAATCCTATCATCATGCTCTTCAATATTTGGACTATCATTGAGGCCTTTTGCTGCCCAGATGATATAGGTTTGGTATGGTGCTCGCCCTTCGGGAAATGGTTCAGGATCGTATTTGCGGAGCGCTCGTACAGTCGATGTGAGATGCATTTCCTGTTGTTTTGATAATCCAGATAGTAAATTACCACGACCAACACCGGTGAAAATCCCAAAACGCTCGATGAAATCCATGGTAACATCAGCTTCCGGGACAGAGTGGTTGACCCTTGTATCCATAATAACCAGACCGATAATCTTCTCACCCATCATCGTAAGTCGATGCGAGATCTCGTAAGCGTAAACGCCGCCAGCTGACCATCCCCCAATGATGTAAGGGCCATGTGGTTGGATTTTGCGAATGGCGGAAATGAAGATATCGGCCATTTCTTGAATTGTTAGGGTGTATTCGTCTGGGGTTTCGAGGAATGGGGATTCCAAAGCGTAGGTCTTGCGACCGTTTGGTAATGGTGGTAGATGGATGTATGGCGTCACGGCCCCAGATCCATCGGTAGCCAGGAATAAAGGGGTTTGAGTGGAATGCGATTTCCCCTGTATCAAAATAGCACGGGATTTAGGGGACTTCTGTTCCTTATGTTTAATACTATCGAGAAGAGGTCTTTTGTTGGCTACTTGTCATGGTGGCCGCAAATCACCCCCCTTTTCGGATTTTGTTGCAGCATCAGGCCCAGCTAGTTCATCTAGGGCCTCGGAAACAGTTGGATTGGTGTTAAAGAATGCTGCAGGAAGTTCGGTGCCCGATTTCTTTTTGAAAATAGACAGTATTTTTATGCTAAGCATTGAATCAACGCCTATTGTAGCAAATTCTGTTGAGGGTGTCAATTCGGAAGCATCAATGCCCAACTCATGCGCTACAATTCTGAGGAGTGTTTCACTATGCCCAGAGTTGTGCTTGAACCCTTGGCTAGGATGGGCTGGAGGTAAATCAGCTTTTCTTTGAGACTCTGCCATTCGATGCAGACGTGGCTCTGGCTTTCGGATGGGTCTCGGGGGTGTTGAAGTTGGCGTAAGGATATTACCAAGCCCTTCCTTTGCTTCCAGTACAGTTTCAAAGTTGGAGAAGAACGCAGCGGGAAGTTCAACTTCAGTGCGTTTTCTGAATTCTGCTATGATGGAAATGCTCATTTGTGAGTCGATGCCCAGGTTGGCAAAATTGGAGTCTCCATGCATGTCCCCTAGGCTCACATCCGTCTTAGCTGCGACAACATTGAGAAATATGGACCACAGATCAAGAGTTTCAGCTGAAGTTTGCGAGCTAGAACCGACTGATGGCTGTAGAACAGATGAGAATTTCGATGACCAACTCGAAGTACTGTCTTCCCTAAAGTGAGTTCGAGTATTTGGGGGGGTGTAGGGACCTTCGACTGGTTGATTTTGACCGAGCGTCAAGCCGAAGATTTCTCTGCTTATCTTCTGAAACCGTATATCCGTACATGCTGCAATAAGCGTGGTCCCTTCAAAAACATAGACGTCACACAAACATGTACCTTTACTGGTGCGCTCGCGAACAGTCGTATAGGCTGTGCAATGAAGGTGATTTGAAAAGTCTCCTAAGACGCACAAGCTCCCAATGTGACCTGCAATACTAGATACTCCGGACGTAAATGTAGTTTTCATTCCCGTAGCAGCAAAGCGAGCTTGGAATCCTAGATGAAGCTATTCACAGCCTAGCCCTGCATATCCTTCGAGGCTCGGCATTCGCTGGCGCATTCTTTGAAAACATTTTGAGCTTTTTTAGGCGTAGATTGAATGCGTGGAGGGGTCACAAAGTAGGAATCACCTCAAATCAAGTCACGTCACGTCGGCGCGGTAGTGCATTACGGCAGAATGCGCGCTAATGGAGACGGGTGAACACTGGAGGGGCGGGGAAGACGGGAGCTAGGACACTAGGGGGGCGCTACAGAGGCTAACTAATGTCGCTTTGGGAATTCTGCCGCCTTTCACCGCGCGAAACTCGATTTTGACCAACCGGAGCTCGTTCGCATGTCTCGGAGGGCTCAAAAAGCTTATATCAACTCTGCTTTTTCCTAACAATGGAGGTGACTAAGCGCTAAGACACACTAATCTGAGGGGTAATACAAAGCTCGCAAGCTCGCTTTGGATAAATATCGCCCTTCGCTTTGGAGGGGTCGGTGTTCACCAAGAAACCTGCCAGATGAACCAGCGCATCCACCGTGTAAGGACTATGGGTAAAAGATCCTAAATCTTGACCTTGCGTAAGAATGATGGTAGCTGCAGCGTCCTCGAAATTCCCTTCCACGTGAATCTCTGACAACGCATGGTAAGCATGGTCGTAGTCGACCAGGGTAGCAAAGAGCTTATAGATCAGTGATTTTAACATGTGGTGAGCGTTCTTGGATTTTATCAAATCATCGGCACGAACCCTGACGAGGCGTTGCATTTTGGACCACTCTGCCTTGTTGGTGTCTTCTCCATCGCTGAAGATGATGCGACATGTGCCGTGCTCTGCCATGGTAGCAGAAGACTCCGTCGAGCTAAAAGAGACAAAAACGGATTTTCCTCGCCTGTCAAGACTACATGCAACAAGGATGGTTTGTTTGGTCTCCTTTGTATGAACCACAAGTGTGTGGGTCATTTTGAGATCAGTCAGCTCCATGCTGGACAGGTTGACTTGGGTGCCAGTCTGCTCAATAATAAATTTGGCAGCAGTGAACGCCATATCAACGAAGACACTAGCTGGACAGATAGCGACATCATCAACAACGTGGCCCCGGATTGTCACGTACAGGTTCGGTTCAGATACCTGGGAGATAAATGTAGCCGACGCATTACCACCTTCAATTTTCAGAGAGTCAACCCTTTGCAAACATGTCGATGAGAAGGTTGAATCGGTCGTGGTTCGACGCTCGAGTGGTAATTGGGTTTGGTATGGTGCCCAATACTCCTTCAATTCAAAAGCATATGTGGGCAGATCCACTAGCCTGAGGGAGGTAACATAATTGCTGTGGAACTCGTGCCACAGGACGAGAAACCTGGCAACGTGCATAACAGCGAGAGCCTCAGAAATTGTTTTCCAGTTGTCTTTACTGCGATGCAGTGACGGAAGACAAGTTGGCTGTACACCTGACAAGCTTTGTGCGACAAACCCGATACACACGGGATGAGGTCCGATTTCGAGAATTACGTCGTTGTTGGTGAGCAAACCCCCTGATTCACAAGCCTGAACTGCACTCATAAATGCCACTGGCTCTCGAATCTGTCGCTTGAGGTAGGTATCATTGAAAACTCCTCCGGATCTTACTACCTCGCCGGTTAACGTTGAAGCGATGGGTATTTTCGGTGAAGCAAAATTCACACGCTTTGAGGCAGTCTCAGAATCTTCGAGAATAGGATCCATTGCCCGAGAATGGAAGCCGAATTGTGTCGGTAGAAGAGTTGATTCGATTCCCTTTTCCTTGAGCTCTGTTCGAAATGAACGTATCTCGTCCGCTGGCCCGCTCACCACCGTGCTGGACGGTCCATTGAGACAAGAAATTTCACAGCTTTGCCGTTTCTTCAATAACTTCACAATATCTTCTTTCCACAATGCGGTGGCCAACATGGAAGAACTGCCCTGTTCGCAGCGCTGGTCCATCAAAGTGGCTCGCTCATTGACGAGGAACAGCGTATCCGTAACAGAAAGTACCCCAGCGACGCACAGTGCTGCGTATTCTCCAAGGCTATGTCCTATGACCAGGCTCGGTTTCAAGCCCAGTAATTGCCAGTACCGGGATAATGCAACTTCTAGTGCAACAATGGCCAATTGGAGCTGGGCGGCGGAAGCAGCCTTCACATCTTCCGTTCCACGAATAATATCAATGAAGGTGGCCAGACCTTGATGATTACAGAGAGCCTGGTAGAGGTCAAGAGTTTTCTTGAATCTTGGCGACGTCTCATAGAGCGTCTTACCCATGCCTGTGTATTGAAAATAAATTAGCCTATCGAAGCTTGCCTTCTTTCAACTTTGACTTTAGGGGGGGAACCGATAAAAAAAATGCATCTATTTGCCGAGGTGCAGATGCGAGGCCTCGAGAAAATTCGGGTGCCACGTCTTATTAGGGGTCTCCCCTAGAATAAATGAAGCGAAAAAGAGAGATATAATACCGTATGAATTGGTATATGACCCCACCCCGTCTCCCCTGCTGATCTCATTATGCTAGACCCATAAGAGAGAACAAACATCAAAATGGGAGAGGTGTAGGAAACGGGAGAGATCTCTCCCATTCTGACCTCAATTCTCTTTATCGGTCTGGCACAATAAGATCTAAAATGGGGGTGGGGGGTAGCTTATACACTAATCAATACGGTATACGAAGATTCCCCTTGGGGGACACCTCGTTTACTGGACAAGGTTCATAATGGGTGTGAGAAAATAGAAACACATACCAGTATATTGAAAGCTCTCGTCAGTGAAGATAAATATTAGGGATGGCTTAGTAGAAAGCCTTAGTGGCAACTCTGGCTCGCCAGCTGTATCTATCTGCTTTATCAGATCTTCTATAGACTCCGAAACGTATGCATCTCGGTACAGTTCATGCTGGAGCCGGGAAGTGGTCGTGTAAGATAAGTCTGACAGACTAACATGTGGATTGGCTGCAATGTATTGTCGCAAACGCTTCTTGTTTACTGCTTGCGAAGTCAAAGAACGAGAAGATATTGTAACAACATTGTACTTTCGAGGATCTGTACCTTGTAGCTGTCGCTGAGGCCCATCTTGGATCAGCATAGTGGTGTTACCACCTGCGGCGTCGAAGGAGTTGACCACAATTCTCCTCTTTCCATCACCATTAGGGGGCGAAGTCAACTGACCCTTGCCGTCTGAAATAAATATGTTGGACTGTTGAAGATCGGGGAACTTGTGGTTGAGCTTGAATGGATATCCAGGCTGTGGTGGAATCTTCCCTTCTCGAAGGACCAGCAATGATTTTATCAAAGAGGCAATCCCAGCAGCAGCTTCACTATGGCCGATGGTGGCCTTTACTGCACCGATATGAAGTGGATTATCAGCTGTGCGGTTCTGTGCAAAGATGTTCCTGACAGCATTGATCTCGACACCACCGCCCTTTTCGGTGCCAGTCCCATGCAGCTCAATGGGCCCAATTTGATGTGGATCAACGCTTGATTTTCGTAATAATGTTCTGAATAATGCCTCCTGCGCATCTTGTCCGGGGTAGGTGATAGAGGCAACACCTGCATTGGAATTCCTGGCCGTGGCTCTGATCACAGCGAGAATGTTAATCTGGTCTCCGTCTGACGTTAAATAGAGTAAATAAATAAATAAATAAATAAATAAATAAAAAAACAGCGAGAATGTTGTCATTCTCCCTGACTGCATCTTCGAGCCTCTTCAAAACGACGACACCCATTGCCTCTCCCCGGCGATAACCATCTGCATCATCTTGAAATTTTTTACAACCTCCAGTGGGCGACAAAAACCCACCTTTGCTCAACCCCGAGAACATTTCGGGGGCTCCTAAAAAGGAACCACCTGCAACAACAGTCATATCATTCTTAGCGGTCGCTCAATGCATCGCACGCAAGATGAGCGCATGTCAAACTTGAAGAGCATGCTGTATCAACGCTATAGAACCCACCTCCCCATTTGAAGTGATGAGCCACTCGTCAGGGTGAAAAGCGCGGTCGAGGGAAGGAAGGTAGTGGGTATCAATTCCTTGCTGCGCGTTGACATCCTTCCAATCGTCCACTGTTTGTCCGAAGTAGACACCAATGCGAGAAGGATGTGAAGAGTTGGTGGTATCACGTGCATATCCTGCTGTCTCCAAAGCCTCGTAAGTGCACATTAATAGCATTCGCTGCAATGGATCCATTTGCAGGGCCTCCTTAGGCGAGATGTTGAAGAGCTTGTTGTCGAAAAGTCCAGGGTTCTTCAGAAAGACACCGAATCTAGTCAGAAGAGAGTTTTTGGCTTCGCCTGTGGGATCATAGAAATCATCGATGTTGAAACGCGACGAGGGAACCTGCACCACGTAAGGCTACATTCGTGAAAATAATCCTTCCGACAAACCTCTTCATGCAATGATTTTCCGGCTTGTAGCGTCTCCCAGAACTCATCCACGTCTTCGCTCCCTGGAAAGCGCCCGGACATGCCAATGATGGCGATTACATCAGAACCACCACGTACGTTTTCTGGAACATCAAAATTCATATCCTGGCTTCCCAGGGAAAACTCTGAGGCGTGCAGCAGCAGGATATTTTGCACCATGAGTGTATGTCGATTCGGGCCTATAGTAGTAAGTTTGATCTTAGAATCGCTATTAATAGTGCTGGCAAATCGTTCAATGGCACTCTCTATCCACAACGGCTTCTGGGCGATATCCTCAATGATGAGGTGAAGAAGTCCACGTAGGGTCTGAGCTTCACATGTAGATTTGCTTGTCAAGATAAGTTTTGGTTTTGCTGGCAGGACAAAATCAAGGACAGGAGAGTCTCCAACAATTGGATTGATGTCAACAGGCGCGAGATGCGATGCGTGGACAGCGGCAGCTGCGGTCAGTGTCTTATGTGGGGTATCAATGGATGAGATTAGGCGTTGTAGAGTGGATGGAGGAGCAAAGACTGTTGTCCATAGTCGAGCTACTACTCCAGCGTAGGCCCATCTTGGCTGAATAAAGTCCTGGGAAAGGTAAATTAAATCTCCCGTAAAAACTTCAATGGGGGTATACTCCTACTTGGTTGAATTTCGCTAGCCATTCTTGAATCGCTTCATGTTCGAACCCAAACAGAGTGCAGGCCCAAGATTCTGAAGAGTGTTCAATGCATACAGATCGTCGTCTTATAGCAACACCAAGTCGAAAGCTGATACCTACCAGCTCGCAGCCGAATCTTACAACTTCGCTGGTATTGCTCGACGCAACTGCAACTGAAGCAGCAAGAAGACCGACGCAAAGTCCGAGAGTAGCGGTGTCCTTGCTCAGAATCGATGCGTCCATTTCCGCCATGCTACCACTCATATTAGATTTACCCAAGTACCCAAAAAGTGACGAAGTCAAAACGTACCACAAAAGGTATCCGATTTGGATTGAGGTAAGAAGGACATATCCAATCATCTCAGCAGGATGCTCCTGTAACGCCTGTTGTTCAGCAAGCTCGAGAAGATCATCAAACTTTCCAACAACTTCCCATTCTTCTGGTTCCAAGGTCGATAACTGACATTGGATAATATCGCAGGCATCTCTCAGGAATTTCTGAAGCTGTGGCTGCGTTCTAGAAAGAGCAAATAGCGTTCTAATAGTGGGGAGTTTCTCGACGTGTGCGTCTCCAAACAGGAGAACGTGCTGCGTGGAAGTCATGAGGTAGTTCGAGCGCCTTTTTGGAGCTAGCAAACACTCAGCAGAAGATATTCTTTTCGAGTGTTTGAGCATCGAGACATATTAAGTCCAGCCTCCTAAACACCAGGTTAATAAAGTGATGTAGCCTGTGTTGGAACGACTGCGTATTACGATAAGTACTTGGAAATATTTGGAATTGGGAGGCTGACTAGGATTCGATCTTACGGATGCATATAGAAATATTGACTTGACGTAATAATTAGTTCATAAGACCACCCCTTACCTCCGACTGTAAATCTCTCATCTTTTTGGTCGTCATTCAGTCGGGTCGTTTGGCGCAATGAGCTTCGAAACGGGTGAGACCTCTGCAAGGCGGTGGGTTTATCTGAGTTTCTCAGTAGCTATTTTCAAACTTTGTGGGCCGGGCGCCTTGGTTTCCCAATGAATACTCTCTCAACCGCCCGTAGAAAGGGTGTTGCATATACCATCCGACGTTTTGGTATCAACCTTGATGACCGTCTTCCAATTGGCAGCATCCTTATCGTCCATCGTGTGGTGTAATGAAGGATTCGAAGGCAGAAGACATCCGTCCGCTACTTGCGATGAAGTAATACTGTCTGACTGCCTTTGCTCGCTTGACAACCCTGCTCTCGTCTCACCCCGTTTCACGGAGTTGTTATCACTCCTCTCATTGTGGTTGCGTACGGATTGGTGAATTTATTGGTACAAAGCATCGTTCATTGGTGCATCTGCTGAGAAGTTCCACGCCCTGATATGACGTGAGCATCATTTTAAACGGCACCTCGGCGTGACTATTCGGGCGGCTCTTTCAATTCCATAAATCGCGATCCGCCAAAATTCTTACTTATATCACCTTCAACTCTACCTAAATATTTAGAATAATGACCATAAATTGATATCAGCAAATTTTCGTAGGATTTACTAACCTGAAACTTAGCCCAATCGTTAACATCTTTATCCTTTCACCCATACTTGAAGACTTGTTGGAGAAGCTCATTGGGACGAGCACGAAGACCTCGGTTATGCGGGGAAAGCGAAGAAGCGACTTTGCCAAGTTTAAGGGGTACCAGTCATGTGACCGACCCTTGAGTCCGCACACGCCACCTTTCACCTTGTACTGAACTACACACTCAACAAATCAAAAATCACTTGATTGATTAATCGACGTGAAAGCATTAATGCCACTAGCATTCCACAGTCATACCAACACCCCCAACCCCCACCCCCAAAAGAGCGCAGCACACTGCAATTCCTTCAAAACAAGGTGAGACGACTCACCAACCCAAAGCCCCCAAAACCACAAAATCACAAACTCACAAGTCCTCGCACAGCACAGCACACGTAAATGCAAAATCATACACCTAAAAGTATATGCATTTCCCTTCCATCTCATTCCCCCCTTCTTCCCCCTTCCTCTCCCCCAAAATCTTTTGTACAAAAAAAGCCCTCTTATCCCCACAAGAGGAGACCCCCAAAAAGCGACGACGACGACAGACCCTCTCGTCTCTAAACTACAAAAAAGTTATGTTTATAAAAAAAAAAGAGAACAGAATATCAAAGGAAAGATCATCTCATCTCATCTTTTCAATGCAGCATATCATATGGACCCTTTTCCTCGACCAATGCAAATCAAAAAAATGCTTGCTCCTTTTTAGCAGGAAACGACAAGTGGGAAAAAACCACAATCCCCCACACGAAAACTGCTCAAAATACAAGGTAGAAGGAAAAGGGAAAAAAAAGAGTTATAAAAAAAGGGGTATTTTATCTGTCAGAACTTCGTGTTTTCCATCTTTACCATAATGGACGCGAAGTCGTCAAAGTCAAGACGGACTTCATTAATTAACTTTACCGCGCAAAAACCTTGACAACTCCGTCCCCGCCAGCGCTGACGACCCACCGTCCATCTTGACTCCAGACCACCGAACACACCCCCTCCCCTCTCATTAAACGATGACTAGTAATCTCTTGTGTGCAGCTCCTCTTCTCCAGGGACCAGAATCGAAGGCTAGCATCATGCCCGGCCGAAACAAGTTCTTGACCATCTGGTGAGAGTGATAACGCAGATATCGCTGCTGGGTGGGCAAGCATGTTGTATGTGCATTGTCCTGAGATTTCATCAGTCATAGTCGGGTACACTTTACCAGGCCACTTACCGCTATTCGCGTCGTAAAAGCGTATGTATCGATCTTCATGTCCGCTGATGATGATACCCTCCACACCGCCACTTGATCCGGTTGCTCCACCGACAACAGAATCGTCCTCTGAAAGTGCTCTTCCAGAATCGAAACTCAGTGAACCATCAAGTCCGTTGGTAGTTGCGACAATCGCGTTGACCCCGGTAGAATCGTTGCCATTGTAGGTCTCCAAGCTAGCCATCGCCGCAACTTCCTCGCCAGTACGAGTATCATAAACCAAGACTGCCGCGTCAGAGTAGGAGACCACGAAAGCATCACCGGATGCAGACAATGGTGTGATACACGTCGGAGAAGCTGTACTATTTGCTCTCGTAATCGAATGTATCAAAGTATAGTTGAATGGGGAAGTGGATGCCATGCTGGGCTGTGGCGACGAAGGGAAAGCCGAGCCAGATGACATGGAATTGCCTCGAACACGACCGCCTCTACGACCACTACCAGCCTGAGGCGACACTAATTGCGGAGGAGCACTAACAGACCAAACTTTGACCACTCCATCAGCAGCTCCCGACGCCAAAATGATGCGGTCAGGTCCGCCAAACTGATTATTTGGGCCGAATACAGTCCCTGTTGTTCCAGGCAATACACAAACAGTCCAAACAGCATCTGTATGGCCAGCAAGTGTTGCCTTAGGATCAACTCTTCCTCTTTCCCATACTCGTACAGTGGCATCTTGACCTCCAGAGAAAACCCAGCCATCACCTTGAGCCCGTCCACCACTGGAGAAGTTCTGCGATGGAGACCACGACGTCAAACACATGACCGTCCCGGTGTGGCCACGATGCGTAAAGTAGCTTTGTATATCCAAATCACTGGGTGCGGCATGCATTCCAACTTGAGTATCGTACCTAGCTGGTATAATCCATCGTTTGATCGTACCGTCATCCCCGGCAGTGCATATTTCAGGCTCACCAGGGCTTCCACCACCACTAAAAATAACCGATCGTACCGCATCTAAATGTCCGCGCAGACCGAATCTAACTCTGAAATTTCCTGTATCTGTTTTTTGAGCTGGGTTTAATGACAATTCATGATCGGCACTTTTTCGTCGAGACATAGACCCTTTCCTTCGATGAGAACTAGGACCCCGAGTTGGTGATTTTGGTGTATCTTGGGCGATTGGAAATGCATCAGTATCGGGTCTTTGAGGTGTGGGTTTTGCTTCAGGTTCCGGAAATTGTGCTGATTCATTAAAATCCCACCCATCTGCTTCGGTCTGAGGCTCCTTCTCCGTCAATTCGACAACAGTGTCCGTGGCCCTTCCATATGTATCAAAAGTATGATTGATCTTCGTGACCTGCTCTTCTTGAGGTTGCTCAGCCATCTGAAATGTGGAAGTCCATTCTTGTTGCTGTGAAGGTTGGGGTAACGGTTGCTGATCTGCAAGTGCACGAGACATTGGCACTTCGGGATTTCTGACTGCGAGACTAGAAGTTAAGGGCACAGGCGGAGGTTGGTGATTTGGCGTAGGTGATGGTCGAGCCAGATTAGACTCCCGCATATTCTTCTGGCGTGGCTGCTGCTGGTAAATTTCTTCTAGACCTTGCTGCGGATGAGGGACGAATGGTGGAGGTTGTAGTAAGATCTCTTCCTGGAGTGATTGCTCCCGAGGAGGCAGAGGATTGGAGGGCGAAACCATAAGATAGGTAAGTTCTCCCTGTGTCTTGTCCATGAAGCTTTTCAGATTTCCACGGTCTGGGTCGTCTTCGGTCCTTACCCCCTCCCCGTCGCCATCGATATCTAAGAAGGAATTATGAGGTTTGGTTTGCACCGCTAATCCATTTGTCAGTCTGACTAAAATCAATGCATAAGTTGATCAACTTACGCCGTTTCTTGAATTCCGCACTGCCTTTCTCCTTCTCATCCCGAACTGATTGAATATTGACATCCTGGCCGGCTTTCAGTGCCTTGACTTGATTGTCTCTTTCCTTCAGCGCCTTCTCCAACATGTTCACATATTTCTTGAGAGCCTTGTTAGAACTGTCGGCTTTCCGGGTGCTGCCCTCCAAACGTGCTATTCGACCTTTCATCTCCTGCCTTTCGATCTCCCAGGCATTTCGATCTCGCTCGTGACGGTGCCACTCGGTCTGTAGAAAGCGCATTACACCTAAAATCCATCAGTATCACTCCCCTACCATAGGATCAACCGTATTCTCTGTTTTCGCACCTTGTAATGTGTACTCGGTGCCCTGGGGTTGTGGATTGCCCTGCTGCTGGCCGCCATCTCCAGGTCCATTGCCGCCATTTCCTCCACCTCCCATGCCAGACAGCGATTGCCAGGCCATCTCGCCGTTCTCCCACCGCTCCTTATAGCTCTGCTGTTCCCACTGTGTTGCGCACAGTCTTCACACCTGCTATAGCTGGCTCGATGGGCATTTGTTGGGGTGGGCGCAACGACGTCAGGGGAAAGCCAACGAGGGTATTTGGAGAAGCGCGCCCGAGCTCAATTGTGCATGGTTGATGGTGGATGGTTGATGGAAAGCGGTCTGCAAGCGTCTGGGAATACTCGAGGGGCAATAGAGCTGGGCCTGGAGTGTTGTGCGCGATGTTGGTGGTCAGATGGGAGGATGTTTGGGATGTTTGTTCGCTGGGATGGAGTTCCGTTTAGCTCTGCTTCTTCCCGCCGCGTTGCTCTTCCTGGGAGAGCTTTGGTGTTCCCAGCCGAAAGAACACCGGGGCGCGATCCGCTCAGGCCACCAGGCCGAATTTAAGGTTGCCGCCGCTTCAACGCTGGTGCCACGCCGCTTTAGGGGTAGTAGAGATATATCAGCAATATGATTTACTGCAACTTCCTTTCGTTTGGATGTCACAGACAAAAACTCAAGTACTTGTACTTCTAAACTACTGCCAAAACTCTAAGCACTATACCGAAATGTTGCAATTTGTGCTATATCAAACAGAACTTCTTTGAAGCTATCCAAGTTGATTCGCAGCCAATTCATCCACCTTCCCGGCTAATCTATAACATACCATCATCGAGCCTAATATGTATGGTTGGGCACCATTCGACACGAGAGTGGAATTATGTTATAGCCACAGAGATTCGAACAGCCTTGGAACACAAACCTCCCTCATAGGATCACGTTTCGTAGAGCGTGGGGGCTTTCAACATCCGGGTGGCCTCAGCATGGACCTATGTCGTAAGTCAAAACATGGTACCCCGATAACCTCCAGAGGCCACCTCGAATTCCCACTGAGGCCTTGTATCGGAGAAAATGAGTTTCCTCTTTCCATGATTCTAGCCCCTGCGAGAACTGAATCAATAACCAGTCGAGACCATGCTGGTTTCCCGCTTCCTCCTGTAATTCAACAATGGCACCTGGCTTAACCATTCGTTTCAAATGGCAACTCTGTTTAACATTGCTAGAATTTGCCGGAGATCTGCATTGCTGAATGAGTTTGATGGGGGCTTCTCGTAGCTTTTTGGAACCGGTTGGGACTTGTTTCAATGCAACTGGTATCGACGACTCTGGCTCTTTCAACAGAAAGTAATGGCCAAACAGCCACAACCCATGCCAGATGGCCATTCAATGCCGCCTCGTATTCATTTTCCACTGGCGCGTGTTTTGACCACTTTGCTTGCCGATACTCTTCCCAAGTCGCAGCTATTTATGCCAGTGATAAATTCCATCGGGCTGTTTGATGAGAGTAACTCCTCGCCGTCAAGTTTGTAGCCTTTCATAAATCTTCTTCGTCGTCCACTTCCTCTCTGCAATCACCATATAATACTTCGCAGACACCACCCAACGGTACATCCATGACAGCATCGGTTCCATGATCCCAGACCTCTCGCCAATCCTTGATAGTGGTCTCAACTCGTCTTCGGTTGCCCGGCGGAAGCTTCCTCCCCTTCCCATCCAGCGTAGCAATATTCGCCGCATCATCAATGATCGTCTCAATAGATGAAAGAGGTAGGGTCAGAGTGCCCGTGTTGTACGATGCCAATGCGACGTAGATGTAGACGAGAAGCATAACCAAAAAAGAAGGAATGGCGAGTGACCACCACCGATTGGGATAGTAGTAGATTCCTAGTGCGTGTAGGAATGGCGACGGGAGGTAGGACCAGAGCAGGTACATGAGGAAAGTGAGCGAAGAGAAGAGGTAGAGGACGAAGCCATAGTATTCGTAGGTCGGCACCTTTGGAGATGCGCGGGGAACTGGTTCAAGTTCATCGGCAGAACTATCTGGGGTCGTTGGTCGAGATGGCCGAAGGAGGGACGTCAAGGAGGGAGACGGAGGGAGTGGTGTGGGAGGTCGATTGTAGAAGGGCGGCGCAAAGAAGTTGTGATGGGCTTGCAATGGAGGAGGAGAGTGAGATTCGCTGGAGGACGACTCTCCACGGTACCGGGATTGAAAGGCAGCATCGTCATCATCATCAGACGACATGATGAAGGCTGGTTGTTGGGGAATCGCAGGATTTGGTCCCGTCTCTTGGTCGATCGCGAGAACACGCCAGCCCTATCCTTGCAATCTACACGTGATGATAGTGTCAGTTTGATCCGCCTTGAAGCTCTGACCAAGTAGGGTATCCATCCGAGCCATCTTTTCTGCTCCCCCTCAATTTTCCTTTCTCCCGAGTCCTGACTTATTTATCCTCGGTATCTTCTCAATTGTCTAAGCAGAACTATCAAAGGATTTAGGTACATCTATTCACTTCGGCTGCCCTATATCGTTGGTTTTTCACTTCACCTTGAATTTTCGCTCTCCGCGTCGCGTCGCGTCATCAGAGTAACGGTTACATCTCCAATTTAGAGCCCCAAGATGAGCGTTTTACAGCATACCGTACTGAGTCGTACAATTCTGGTTCTGTGGAAACTGTTACTATCTTAGCGGCTTGGTTTCTATGACCGCCCCGAGGCGTCTTGGTTGTATAGCTGCTCGAAACTACTCAGCAGCATCAATCCTACCCTCACTGCCGTACAACATACACTACGACTTGGTTTTGTCGACAATTTGAAGTCTCTGATGTAGCGCCATCCAAAGGAGACTTGCAACATTCTTGGATACGCAGAGCAGTTCAAAAACACCTTTCCCGTGTCACTTCAACACGGTTCGCTTGTCTTCGAAAGGGGGAGGGAAGGAGTTGAAAGGGTCGAAAGATAGACGTTCAACTCCCAATTGATTTGGAACGAGACGACGGCAGAATATATTCATATCGTCGGGCAATTCAAAGCAGGTGATAACGGTTCCTTCCGTGGCTCTGTTCCAAGCACTAAATATCCGTCGTTTGGAAGTTGCGAGACCGTTGATGGTCGTACCTACTTCGTACTTTTGCCCCTATGCTACAAGCGGCAGGTCTGTTTGGTGCAACATACGAGAGCCCCTCTTTTGTCGCTTACGCCAAGCGGCGGCAAGACTGCCAAGCGAGCCAAGTAGCGATAAGAACTCGCCCGCGGGAAAATCTTTGCTTGTCAAGCTTGTTTACACTGAGATGGCTAATGGCCATGTTTTTGTACTACGAAGGACCAGAGCCGTTGGAATAATCTGACCGAGTCCAATGAGAAGATGTACGTACGACTTGCTTCTTCTCCTCGAGTCGTGGTAAGCTTTTGGCGTCCGATAACCTTTTTCCTTCTTTTTTTGCCAAGGTGCAAAAGCCCGCGTCTTCTACGGAGATTGACCCGGGGATGCATGCAGGTACACGATGCACGCTGGGAATTGTCCAGGTAAGAAGAGGGCAAGAATGCAATGCGCCTCAGACCGAGGCTACCGTGGTTGCTCTTGCTTTCTGTGCCATCTGGATTGGCCTTTGAGGATAAGCTTAAAAGTAGCTTGATGCGGTTGAACCTTGCTCTGCTCTCATCCTCTCATGTGCAGCTCGTCAGCCTGGGTACCTCACTCTACCTAGGTAGGTACAGTACTCAACTATGTCTTTCTCTTCATGGGGGCAAGCCCCCAAACCCCCGAGCTCGCTGCGCTCGAGTGTTGAAGAGTGTAGGACGACCTCCACGGCAGTGGCCTCCGGAGGACCAGCGGAGCGTCACTTGTGGGAGTGATGATGTTTGTACTTCCAAGGTTTGTAGTTGGAGTAGCAGCAACTTAGGTCCAGTGATCCGAATAGCAGGAAAGCGTGTGATTCGGGGAGGAAGCCAGCCACGCCACAAGCCACAGAGACAGAGACTTGTACGCTTCGGGAAGGCACCACCAGCACTATATTCCTTCCTCTCGATTGGCCAATCAAGAGGCCTTCCAGCGGCGTGAAAATCCCCCACTATACAAACACACCAAACAAAGCCTGCTCCGAGGCAGGTACGACCCGAGTCGCCTTGCGCCGGTCAATGGCAATCATGGCGGAGCAAGGGTCTTGGAGGCGTAGATTGAATGACAGAGTGCTTTGGGGCGCAATTATAAAGTCTTATCGTACCCCCCACAAGGAAGCTTACCTTGCCATTGAAAGCATTCGAGCGGTGTCGTTTGGACTTCAGTCGACTCTTTCTTCCCGCAATTCTTGCTTTCGTAAAGGTTGCCCAGCATGAAGTTCATCCGGTCTCTCCTCCTTGCTGCTGGTGTCCAGTCAACCCTTGCAACTCCGGTTCGATCTCGCACCGCCTACGAGGTCAAGGAAATTCATCGAGCGCCGAGGACATGGAATCGTCTTGGTAGAGCACCTGCGGATCACAAGTTGCATTTGCAAATTGGTCTGAAGCAGGAGAATTTCGATGAGCTCGATCGCCACCTGTCTGAGGGTATGCTTTGAATCCCATACCCATACATTCTAAGATATTTGGTGAATATCTACTCACAAATCTATAGTCTCCGACCCCGACCATGATCGTTACGGCCAGCACCTTAGTTTCGAGCACATCAACGAACTTGTCAAGCCTGCCGATGAAACTCTGGATTTGGTGCATGAGTGGTTGATTTTGAATGGAGTCAGCGAGTTCAATTACAGCCCGGCCAAGGATTGGATTAATATTTATGTTGATGTCGCTTCTGCGGAGGCATTGTTGGATACGGAATACTCCGTTTACCAGGTGATTAATATCCCTTACATTTTGCTAAAAATCGAGGCTTGGATTTGGCTCCTGCGGGACTTTCAGTGTCTCTCCTCGCTAGATGAGGACGCATGTTGTGTTTGAATGAATTCTAACACCTACTCAGCACGATGATGGTTCGGTAATCGTTCGCACGAAATCCGAATGGTCCTTGCCCCAGCATCTACACGAACATATTGATACTATTCAACCAACAACCTCTTTTATGAGATCGAAACCACAGAAGGCCGATTGGAAGCAGTTCGATACCACCGACCCCACACCAGGGTATTCGCGCCCAAGCAATTCAACAATTGCGAAAGTTTGCACTTTGTTCCCAGTTACCGTAAGCTTCCCCAATGGCTCTCAGACTCGTCAAGCTAATCAGATGGAAGATTGAATGTTTTCAAACTTTGTACGGCACGCTCAACTACACTCAAAAAGTCCCAGGGAAGAACTACATTGGATTCAACAACTATTTGAACCAGACCCCAATTCGACCGGATGTCTACGAATTCCTTGTCAAATACCGCCCAGAAGCTGCGAATTCGTCGTATACCTTTAAGTCGGTTGAGATTGATGGAGGGTAAGTGAAATACGATTTTTTGGTGTCCAATCGCCGCTAACTATGAAATTACGTTCAGTCCACCTGCTCAAGATACCCCATTGACTTACGAACAATCCGAAGAAGATGATTTTGCTCACGAGGCCAATCTTGATGCCCAAACTATTCTGGGAATGACATACCCACAGCCCGTGGTGTCATATTCCACAGGTGGCGAGCCGCCATTCATCCCTGACGCCAATACTCCAACCGATACGAATGAGCCTTACCTGACATGGGTCAACTTCATCATGAACCAAACGGATATCCCACAAGTAATTTCTTCCAGTTACGGCGATGACGAACAGACAGTAAGTATAATCTCTAATTTCAACTCCAAGTCACGTTTGACGTGATCGTATCATTTCCAAAATACCCCGGGCCAGTTTTGAGCTCGTGAGTATTTGCAATGAGGCTGCATAAAACGCTAGCACCTGCCACCCATTCCGTCCCAGATTCTATTAGAAGACTGAAGGCTAACTTATCGACCACCTAGATTCCAAAAGCATATGCTGAGCGTGTTTGCAAGCAATTCGCTCAGATTGGTGCCCGTGGAACTACTCTCCTAGTTTCTAGCGGAGATGGCGGTGTTGGAGGAGATGACCCAACTGCTTGCATCACGAACGACGGAAAGAATACCACAACTTTCCTCCCGGCTTTCCCTGCCGGCTGTCCTTATGTCACCACGGTAGGCGCCACGATGAACTTTGAACCCGAGGTATCAGCCCACAGAGATGCAGGAATCGGACCTGACAACAACACGCACGGCTACTACGCATCTGGAAGCGGTTTCTCGAACTACTTCTCGCGACCATCGTACCAAGACAAAGTTGTTCCAGCTTATGTTGCAAGCTTGAACGGTGCGTACGATACGTATTACAATAGCTGTGGTCGTGGATATCCCGATGTCGCAGCGCAAGGTCTCTACTTTGCATTCGTCTGGAATCTTACTGAGAGCTCTATCAGCGGAACCAGTGCTTCTTGTCCTTTGATGTCTAGCGTCATCTCTCTTGTCAACGACGCTCTTATTGCCAGCAACAAGTCTCCGCTTGGATTCCTGAACCCTTGGCTATATAAGAAGGGATACAAGGGCTTCACGGATATTCTGAGCGGTAATGCGACGGGGTGTGGGGTTGATGCATTCCCGGTTACCAAGGGGTGGGATCCTATTACGGGCTTTGGAACTCCTGTAAGTTGTTGATTTCTGATTGATATTCTGTTGGGACTTTTGTTAATGATGTGAATTTAGAATTTCCCCGAGTTGCTGAAGTTGGCTTTGTAGGTGTGTAATATTAATTAATTGCATATAGTCGTGGAGATGGGAAGACTTGGCCGGTGGACAGGTTTCGATTGTACATATTTTTACGATATTATGAATACAATGACAAATTATCAAGCTGTTGTTTTTATTGGGTTGTGCTTGCTGTGTCTAGGTTTTGGAGCAGGATATGATTGGTGTAGAGTGGAAGTGGGTAGATTTGTGGTTGTGTTTCTCTGCCTTTAAGTTTCGTATGTGAGTTTGTTGGGTTATCTCTTTTTGTTCTGTCCTGATTTGGTTTGATGGGTGGGTGGATTCTTTTGTTGCTATTTTTGGTTTGTGTGTTCTTTGAATTGTAAGACCAGTGAGGGTTGAGGGTTGAGTGTTGATATTATTATGGTTTGCTGGTATGAAGGGGCGATAGTTGAGGTGAAGTGCTAAGTCTTTATCATTACAACACAAACTCTATCACATCTGATCTTTGTTCAGAGTAAGTCTGTTCCGTTATTTGTTGTAGAATAAGATGGGGAAGGTTGGGAGGGATTGGGATGAGATGAGATGAGAAGATGAATCAGAGAGAGAAAAGGGGAGGGGGGTTAAGAATTTGCTATGAGATGTTACGATGTTTCCTTTTGTTTGTATATAATATCCGTTTTTTGTGTATTCTGACTTTCTAATCTTAAACAAAGTTCGGCAAAAGGTACTCCCTACCATGGTAAAACCATGGTACCATACCAGGAAATACCTACCTTTTTTTATTCTAGTAGTACTATAATATACTATAGTATCCTAGTATAATTCGCCGGAACACTCTAAGGCGGCTCTATTTCATAATTTTATATAAAAAAATTATGAATTTTATACAAATAGTTTATGAATTCTTTTTATGCATAATTATTTATATGTAAGGGCCTTCGCTTAGTTATTTGATTGGTTACTAAGCGAATAACCGAAAATACTATAGTATATTATAGTTACTACCCCTTTTTGTAGTAACCTACCTTTTATTTTTGAAAAAGGTATGGTAACCTACCTTTTTTAGCTAATGGTACTACCATGGTAACCTTTTGCCGAACTTTGAGATTCTTAAGCTCTAGAGTGTATGATGAAGAGCTTTTACTCGGGGTATGGCGGGGTTGCTTATTAATAAGTACCTAGGTATCTTTTGTGCTACCTGAGTGCGGTCGTTCCCCACTTTCTAATCATGGTGCAAGCAGCAAGAGTCTCTCAACCTCGACGTTACCTCACCCCTACCCAGAATACGTAATTGCCTGCGCATCTTTTCTGCAACATGGAGAGCTTCAACAAACTTCATATTGAACACATACCCACCGAACTCCTGGCCTTGATCCTCCGGAATGTGCCAGATGTGGGCAGGCTCTGGGCTGTCATGCGTGCGTCGCCACGCATTCACCTACGGTGTCCCGGTCGATAGTATAGTCCAGAAATTTATTCTTTTAACTACTTTAACTGTTTTAACCCTTTTAACCCTTCAAACCCCTTTAACCTTTTAACTCTTTTCAAAAAAAAGCTATTATAATTTTTTTTTTAATTTTATAAATTTTTAAAAAAATATTTAATAAGAAAAATTATATAAAATATTATAAAAAGATTTTATTTAATATTTATATTAAATTTAAAAAAAAAGAATTTTTTTAATTTTAATTTTTAATTTAATATTATTATTTAATTCTTAGAATATTTCTTTTATATCTTTTATTATAATATTATATCGAGAATTTAAAAGTATAATAAATTATCGGAATATCTTTTATAAGAAAATAAATTATTTAATGTCACAGGCTAGGAGGGTGAGTAGCTTTACCACTAGACCAACAGTGAACTGCCCAAAAAGGGACTATTATTGGATGGAAGTCCAATATGCTACGCTACTCGACTACTTAAGGGTCACAGATCTGGACCTGTAACATTATTATCGCTTTTATTTATTTTTTTAATCGTTAAAATATAATTATTAATAATTCTTTTGAAAGCTTGATAATTATTTATAATATTTTAATATAATATCTTATTTTTATAGAATTAATTATATTTCTTCTTTTTTAATAATATATTAAGAAAATCGATTTAATTTTAATCTCGAAGTATATTAATAATAATAGATTAATTATTTTAATCTCTAAGATAATAAAAGCGCTTATAATACTCTTTTAATTATAAGAGAAATTAAACTTAAATTCTAATAATAAAAGAGATTTTATTTTATTGTTACGATCACGGGATCGTCAGGTGACATTTGGGACCTTAGGTTCAGACAGCCACTGCGCTGACAGGAGAACCCATCTGTTATAACCAATTGAGAGGA